>ONZH01019378.1:0-30415 GCA_900303285.1 Rhinella marina | reverse complement strand
AAAGCCTCGTGTCCACCAGCCTAAACAGCAACATTTCCAGCGCCAGCAATTTGTAAAGGTGTTATTTAGTGCTATGGCCTGTGGGTGGGTGACTGGGTATTTGCTCTTTCGTTCAAAGGCCTGGGGTATGGATATCTGTACGCTGCGCTGGGACACAGAAGTGGATGTGCTCGCTGATAGTGTTTGCGAGGTCCAGGTGCATTGAGGGAGGCATCTGGGCCCGTGTCTTGGCTTGCACATAACACAGGGGAAGAGGAGGCAGGCGTTTGGCCCACCTATTAGGGTGCTTTGCTGCCATGTGGCGGATCATGCTGGTGGTAGTCAGGTTGCTAGTGTTCATGCCCCTACTCATTTTGGTACGGCACAGGTTGCAATTGACAATTCTTTTATCATCCACACTTGTTGGTGTGGCCTGCCTTCTCCCTTTTGCCACCCCACCGCCTCTTCCAGCCTGTTGCGGTGCTGCGGATCCCTCCCCCTCTGTACTGTTGTCCTCGCTCAGCTTGCCTCCTTCCCATGTTGGGCCAGTGATTTCATTGTCCACCACCTCCTCTTCCACTTCTTCACTCTGGTCCTCCTCCTGACAAGTTGACCTTCAGTGCTGCTGACACTCAAAAACATTAGGGGTAAGTGCCTGCTGCTGAGCTGACCGTGTAAAACATTAGGGGCGAGTGCCTGCTGCTGATATGACCGAGTAAAACATTAGGGGTGAGGGCATGCTGCTACTTGTGCTTTATATACAAGAAAATATATGTTTCCTAACAATATTTCCTCTAAAATCAATGTTATCTTCGGTTTTGGGGGTATTCTTGTCATTCCGTAAAAGTGGCGTAATACTCGGACAACATCTTTAATAGCAGCGACTTTGGAGTCCAAGATGCATCCAGACATCCTCCCCATGCTGTTCCCTAACCATTTCAGTGGTGTTTCCACCATTTTCTCACCTTTCCCTAAGAACCAGACACCCTCCCCTCTTCAGAGCACGGGGTGCCTGGTTAAGTGCTCGGGTTCTCCCATTCTTCTTTTCATTGACTTCTATTATACTCGGGCGCTCTGTCGAGCACTCGAGCACCACTTAGTGTTCGGCCAGAGCACCCGGGCACTAGGGTGCTCGATCAACACTAGCAGGGAGTAAAAAACGAAAACACAAAAAATGGAAAAAGGAAGGGGTTAAGTGACGTGAACATTGATTAACTGGTGACAATGGCACCTGTTGGGGTTTTGATATGTTAAACAGAAAGTGATCGGTAAGTTCTTGAAGTCGATGTATTAGAAGATTGAAAAATAGGCAAGTGGAAAGATATGCGTAATCTTGAAAAGCACTAGATTGTGATGGATAGAGAGTATGTCCAAAATGGCTGGTTTTGTGAGGTGTTTTAGTACCTATGAAAAATGGTCCTAGGAAGGACAACTGGTGACCCAGCAACAGGGTCATGTGAGTTCAAGACTTTTTGATGTGGTGTGAGTCAAGGCTTGGTCTGGTCCAATCCCGCAAGAGTTATAGGACTGACAACATGATTGCTAGCTTTGAAAGAAACATGTCAGAGGGAATTGGAGCTTACTATATATAGGGCTAAGTAGCCACAGAATGGTCAGATTACCCATGCTGACCTTTGGCCACCACCAAAAGCACCTACACTGGGCAAAATTAGTATCAGGACTGGACCATGGTGCCATGGAAGAACATGGTATGGTCTGATGAATCATGTTACATCATGTGGATGGACATAGGGCTCTTGCACACAACCATTAGCTATTTTGTGGTCCACAAATTGCGGATCCAGAAAACACAGATACCAGCCGTGTGCATTCCGCATTTTGCGGAAGGGCCGGCCCCTAATAGAACAGTACTTGTCCGTAATGTGGACAATAATAGGACATGTTTTATTTTTTTGGCAGAACGGCCATGAGAACGAACAGACATGGAGTCATTGCAGTTTTTCTTGCGGCCCCATTGAAATAAACAATTCAACATACGGGCCGCAAAAAAAAAAAAAAGAACTTTTGTATGTATGAGACCTTAGGAAGAGATAGCACCAGGATGCACCATGTGAGGCTGGTGGGGTCATTGTGATGCTCTTGGCAGTGTTCTTCTGGAAATTTCGGGACTTAGCATTTAGGTGGATGTGATAAGTACCGCCTACCTAAACACTATAAAGACAAGTACCCCTCTTCAAGGCAACAGTGCCCCCTGATGGCAGTGACCTCTTACAGCATGACAATGCCCTGGCTATACAAAAACATGGCCTCTGTATGAAGAACATGACAAAGATGGTGACAGGGCTAGAAACTCCCCTCATCTCAATCTGTTCGTCCTCTGTGGGTTGTGCTGGTGGCCACACCAAGCAACTTTTAGGACTTAAAGGACCTGTTGCTAATTACATGGTACTAGATACCTTCAGACACCTTCAGACACCTTGTGGAGTCAATTTCTTAATAGCCCTATACTGAAGTGGCCGGACCATTGTACAATACAAGCACTTCTACTTTTTGTGTCTCCCCCATCTCCTCATATATTGAAAGCTCTTGCGAAATTCCTTCATATCATGGTCATGAGTTTTTGGTAATTTGCATTAATTATGCACAGTGAGATGAAAGTATTATTGCCTTAAAACTCCGTCTGTGATCCACTAATGAGCCGTCCTTAATGACATCCCTTGTGGCTCACTTTCCAATGTTCCTCGTCTCTCCTATGAATACTCTTGATAGCAACGTATGAGTAAGGCTATAAAAGCAGCTAGGAAGACATTATTTCAGTTGGTCCAAAGTTACCAACTATTTAACTTTTGACCTTTGTAATATGTAATATTATAATAATATTAATATATTTTTTTAGATTATCGTGACTTTTTTTAAATACATTTTAGTAACATTTTATAGAATTATTTATGAAATTAACATTTATTTAATTTAGATACATTTTAGATCAACTTTAATGTTTCCATTATATGGGTATTTTTTAAAATATTTTTATTAAGATTGACATTTATAACATTATGTTAGTTCATTTTTAGATCATCCTGATTTTAATACATTTTTAAATTAGACTTTTTTAATTTAGATACATTTCAGACATGATTTTTATATTTTAAGTATATGTTTTTTAATTTATTTTACTCAAGAATACCTTTTAGATTAACATTTCTTGAATTTTTTATATGTTTTTCTAAATTAAGTTTTAAAATTGTAAATAGCAAATGTAAATGTAAATCTGTAGAGTTTGTAAATGTTTTTAGCATATAACAATTTTTTTTAAATTCAAGATTATTTTTCAGATTAACATTTACTACATGTTCAATATTTTTTCCTACCTTTACATTTTTGGAATATTTTAAATATTTTTTTCAGTTTAAAATTAATTTAATTTGTCATTTTTATGTTGCCTTTTTCATATATGTAATCTATTTTTTTAATTGGTTTTATTTTAAAAAAAATTTTATGAAAAAAGAAAGCAACAAAAAAATTATACTTGCCACCAAAATGAGGAACATTTCTGAAACCGGCTTTAGCATTGTACTCCTTGGAGTAGTTGAAATAGAGAGATTCAGGTTTCTTTATTTAGCTTTTGGTCTTCTCTTATATTCCACAATCATTTTCCTATGTTCTGTAATTGTATTTGTTGTCTGGGCAGAAGAAAGTCTCCATGAACCAATGTATATCTTCATAGGAAACTTGGTAATCAATGGAATATTCGGAAGCTCAACCATCTTCCCCAAACTTATCACTGACTTGCTCTTTGGGTCCAGGACTATATCCATTGGTGGTTGTCTTCTTCAGGCGTTTTGCATGCACTGCTTTGGAGCTGTTGAAATATTTACCTTCACTGTAATGGCCCATGACAGATACCTGGCCATTAAGCAACCCTTGAGATACTCAACTCTCATGACCTACTGGAAAGCTTGGAAATTTGTCATTGCCAACTGGACTATTGCCATACTAGTAGTTTTAGTCCCTATCACTATGACAGCATATCTGCCCTTTTGTGGTGTAGACATCAACAATATATATTGTGACAACATGTCTTTAATTAAACTGGCTTGTGGTGACACCACCGTGAACAATATCATTGGAGCCATTGGGGCATTCTTGGTCACTATTGTCTGTATGCTGATCATTGTCTATTATTACATCAGGACCTTCCTTGTCTGCCTGAAGATCTCCAAGGAGGCGTATCAGAAGGCCATCAGGACACTGGTCACTCACTTGGCTGCATTCTCCACCTTCATGGTGTCCACCCTCTTTATCCTGCTTCGTTATCGGATTTCCAGTGGCTCCATTTCACTTGGAACTCACACTTTGCTTACCCTCATAGGAGTAGTCACCTCATTCTCTGTGAACCCCCTCATTTATGGAGTCAGGACAGAAGCCCTCAAAATAAAGATTGTGCAAAGATTTTACAAAATAAGGGACGCATCTGGACTTTTTTTCTAAGACAATTTTACATTTTTACCTTCATGTAATAAGAAAATAATGTTTTCATATGATTTAGAAAAATAGATAAAAAGATCACATAATGAATAATCAAAGGAAAATTTGCAATTTCTGTTTCCTAATGTAGTGTAAGGGTATTTTGAAGAACTGATTAGTTCCGTCCCCTTTAATTCTATCTCTTTTATATTACCTTTAATTAATATTATGTGTAATAAAGTCTTCCTTAGGCTACTTTCACACTAGTGTTTTAAAATTCCAGTATTGAGTTCCGTCATAGGGCTCAATACCGGAATAAAACGCTTCAGTTTTGTCCCCATTCATTGTCAACGGAGGCTCCTGAAAGCATTCCGTTCCGTCTTCAGACTGGAGAACAAACCACAGCATGCTGCGGTTTGCTCTACGGTCCAGGCATCCGCACCAAAACGTATCCGTCATGACCCCCAATGAAAGTCAATGGGGACGGATCCGTTTGGTGTGACACAATGGTGAACGGATCCGTCCTCCATTGACTTTCAATGGAGTTCATGACGGATCCGTCACCTGCACACATACACACAATACACACATACAGACATAGACATACACATAAACATACACAGACATATATACATACAAATACACAAACATACTTACATGCTCCCGGCAGGTCTTCAGAGCGCAGGAGGAACAGGTCGGCACGCACAGATGAAAATTCCACCAGGCGCCCAGCAGAGGGCGCTGTGGGGAATCGTCCTATGTGCACGCCGTCCTGCTCCTCCGGCGCTCCGAAGACCTGCCGGGAGCATGTAAGTATGTATGTGTATTTGTATGTATATATGTCTGTGTATATGTGTGTGTGTCTGTGTGTATGTATGTACTGTGTGACATGTGTGGGGCCGGAGTGCGGTTCCGGATCCACACATGTCCCTGCGGCAGTCCGGATCCAACGGCACCCTTCACCTGCCGGATCCGGACTGCCGCTATGTGAAAGCGGCCTTATGTAGTGAGTTAGAGATAGTTAGTACCCATCCCCCATTGTGCTGATAAGACCACATTCCTGAATAATCACAGAGATATGCATGCTGCACACTGGAGGAGGGGATGAAAGGTATTACTCTGGTTTGCACTAACAATTAGGTGTCACTCCATTGGAGACTTTATTCTAGGTAGGATGTAAGTATTAATTTGCCCTATATCTCTTACAACTTAGGGTGTCAGACATGTGTGGTAACATCACTTACTCGGAGTCCCCACAGGTCAGTTATGATTTTTTATTTTTATTATTCTGTATGTGATTTGTCTGTGTTATCTTATATTTCATCACACTTAATAAATATATTTATTCACTTAGCCTGTTTAAGACTATTCATTCTCAAGTCTTTTATAGTCATGCTTTAAAATACTTGGTGGAAACAGAGGGATTTGAGCAAATAAATATGCTTACTGTTAATGTAATGGGGTGTTACATAGAGAGGGTAGTTTGGTCCCGTCACTCCGAATGGGAACCCGGGCATTCATGGGAATCTAATAATCTGAAGGCAGGTTATTAGTGGTTTCACTGGTTGTGAAAATTTGCTACAAGCTGTGAGTGGGGCTCTAGTAGGCTTGGAAGAATCTACCAAGGTTTTTTTGGAAGTTGTAGAACTGAGAAGGATTTTAGTGAAAATCTATAAGACTTTGTGTAGTAAGAGCTTGCAGGACATCAGAGCTCCTGTGATGTTGAGTGGGATTCTAATGAGTTTGTAAACAGGGCAATGTCAAGATGGTAATTTATGGTACCAGCAAGAGAAAAGCATCCAAGTGTCTACAATGATCAGAATGGCACTTGTGTTAAATGTTCAGAAATGAACTAAGTTTTGTTTTGTTACCCTAATGTTATGTATGTTTGTCTAAGTGGAAAAGACCTGTAGTGCCATGGAGCAGGGACACTCTGAAGTCTGGACATTTGTGGACATTTGCCTATTTCCCCTATGTAAGTTATAGGCTACTTATTTTATTTCACTTGAAAAGGTTAACTTTTACTGTTTAATACTGTGTATGTAACGAGTGGCCAGCGGTGCGCTCCCTCTGTGCAGCGCCGCCGGCCTCCTCTGCTGCAGGCGGCGCGAGGACATGGGGAGCGGCCTTGTTGCCATGGTGATCAGGTGCAGAGGACCCGGCGCACTTCTGGGTCTCGTGCGGCCGGCGTCCTCCCCACCCCCTAGCATTACGAGTAGTGAGTGAAGAACTGGCCTGGCAACCAGCGCTTCACCTAAACAGCATTTACTTAGGGGGCAGCCACGTGGTGCTGATCACACCACATGGCTATTGTTTATGTTGGTGTTTTGCACTTGTTATTTGGAGCCATGTGGTGCTGACCACACCACATGGCTAATTGTCATTGTTTTGAGTTCGGGTCGCCGCCCTGTTTGCATCACAGGTCATGTGACGCTGGCCACGTCACATGAGCTAGGGGCGGGCTATTTAAAGATGGCAACTGCCAGGGCTAGTTGCCTGTTATTGAAGTCCTTTCTTTGCAGTGCTGTGCGTTATTCGACTTGTGACCTTACTGTGTATCCAGACCTATTGCTTGTGACCTCGACCTCGATTCTGCTTATCCCTCAGCTCCTGACATACGCTCCCGGTTTGACTTTGCTAAGCTGACTATTCATATTGTGTTTGTTTGTGCCTGTTTGTCTTCTGTTCCTTCCGTTCCCAATCCCTCACTTATTCAGAGTAGGGATTGTCGTCCAGTTGTCTCCCTAGGACCTTTAGCCTAGGGTGAGGCAAGTAGGCAGGGACAGTTGTGGGATAAGTCAGGGCGCACCTTATCCCAGTGTTTCCGTCCGTGACAGTGTAACTGCATTTTATATGTTGTGATATATATCCTGTTCATTATCAATGTATTTGTAAGGCTCTGAGGAAAGAGTTAATGAATAATGAGAGACTGTTAGGACTTTGAATGAGAATCTGGTAATTTTCCACAGTTGTCAAAGAGTTTAAAGAAGAGCCTGTTTTGGAGGGAAAAACCAAATGTTGTTTACCACCAAACCCAGACAGATTGACCTTCTGACTGTCTGGTTCAGCCATGTTGTTATGACTGGAAACTTGTTTTTGTCTTGAAATAACGCTGTGCCATTGCGACGGGTATAATGACTATCAGAGAGAGGAATAAGACAGGGCATTGATGTGTTTAGTAAGTGATATGCAGTACCTTTTACAAGACACAGAAAGGTGAAGATTATTTAATACTTTTTTGTTCTTCTTTTCCAAGCAGCTATTTGTAATATTTGTAAGGTGTGAACCCAGTCTTAAAGAAAAATTATTATATATGTGCAGTAACATGGCTGAATAAGAGTCCCCCCCCAGGCCAGTGATTATTTACTTTTTATTATTCTGTAGGTCATTTGCATTTAATCACACTTAGTAAATATATTTATTCACTTAGCCTGGAAAAGCTTATTCAATCTAAAATCTTTTGAATTTATGTTTTGAAACACCTTAGTATCAAAATATATATACAGTGTGTATATATATATATATATATATATATATATATACACAAAATGAACAAGCACCTCCAAAATAAATGAATAGGTGGAGGACAGGTGCAGGCTACCATGGCTACTAGATATACAATACAAAAAAGTAGCAACACTCTGTATGCAAGATACAGATACGGTGAATGTGTGGAAAAAGTAAAATGCATGACTGCTATACTTACTATGAGATAAAGTAGAAGCTCTAGCGCATATTAATGACCATATATATGTCGGGCCCATCTACCAATCGACAAGGTGGCTGCTAACAGACGGGACCTACTCTAACACAGGCTTGTATCCTACAGCAACCTGCAAGACACTGAATTAAAGGAACATCCAGCTAGTTTCCTGATTAAAAGCACCAAGCTCAAGGCAGGTGGGCAGGTGGGTGGGAGTGCTAAGTTCAGAAGCCACCTTGTCGATTGGTAGATGGGCCCGACATATTTATGATCATTAATATGCGCTAAGAGCTTTGACTTTATCTCATAGTAAGAATAGCAGTCATGCATTTTACTTTTTTCCCACATTTAGCGTAAATGTATCTTAGCGCATACAGAGTGCTGCTACTTTTTTGTATTATATATATATATATATATATATATATATATATATATAAATTGGGGGGGCATTAGTTATCTGATTTGGGTCTATAAAGAAGGGTTGGTACGTGCACAGATTTCTACTCGTTTCCAGTATTTGACAAATCGATTTGACCTTACACTCATTTCCCTATGGATATGGACATCCACCAAGCACAACTTGACAGGTGAGTTATTACTCCCCATTCAGTGAGGTTATCTTCCATCCTCATATGTGGGTAGTATGGTTTACTAGTGGATACACCGCTAGTTTGTGCTTCCTATTAGTGTCCTGGCTGATGTCACAGGGCAGTAGATATTGTTTTTAGCCTGAGCACTCAAGGAAACTTCTCATGGATTGAAAAGGTCTTGAAACAGGGAGATAGACGGTGATAAAGTTTATTTCTCTAAGTTCAGCATTCAGAACTAGATGCTGACTGCTCCCTTGTTCTTTCCATACCATACCCACATGTCATTCCCTGTCTGAGTTTTTTCCCCCAAATGGTTATTGGGGCTCAGCCCCGCTTTTTAATAGAACTCCAAATCTCCCATTGCAGGAGCCATCAGCAGTACACAGTCATTTACCTTACATCATCTTAGTATGATAATGGAATTCCTGTAGACATCTACAGGGAGGATGGGGGGGGGGTATTTGATGTCCCCCAAGCATGGGGAATGCATGATAATACTCTTCCAAGAGCTTGTGTACACCTAGTATCTGACCACTATATGGTGATGATATTAGTATTATTGGTTATTCTGCCACCAATGTATAGGTGTACATGAGAGAAGTCTCTGATGAATGTAAGTGACAATCTCTTGTACAAGGGCAGCATTGTGGCTCAGTGGTTACCGGTGGCTCAGTCGTTAGCACTGTTGCCTTGCAGCGCTGGGGTCCTGGTCTCGGATCTGACCAAGGACAACATCTGCATGGAGTTTGCATGGTATGTTCTCCCCGTGTTTCTGTGGGTTTCCTCCGGGTTCCCCGGTTTCCTTCCACCCTCCAAAGATCTACTGATAGGGAACTTAGATTGTGAGCCCCAAGAACCAAGCTAACTACAGAGAAAAAAATACCAGAACCAAGCTTTCTACATAGGTACAATATCAGAACCAAGATTACTACATAGAAACAATACCAGACCCAAGCTTTCTACATAGGTACAATACCAGAACCAAGATTACTATATAGATACAATATCAGAACCAAGCTTACTACAGAGATACAATAACAGAACCCAGATTACTACATAGATACAGAACCAAGTTTACTACATAGATACAATGATAGAACCAAGATTGCTACACATATACACAATAACAAAACCAGGCTTTCTACTTAGATACAATAACAGAACCAAGATTACTACACAATATTAGAACCAAGCCTACTACATAGATATAGTAATAGAACCAAGTTTGCTACATATATATGATACCAGAATGTAACTTTTTAAATGGATAAGGTAGTGAAACCAATCTACAAAAAATACAAAGATACAGTACCAGAGCTAAATTTACTTCTGCAGATTGCCATGAGGTCCACCAGCCGAATATCATCTTTTAATGAGACAAATCCACGTTTTTTCCTTGTAGGATTCTGTGGCAAATACAGTGGGGAAAAAAAGTATTTAGTCAGCCACCAATTGTGCAAGTTCTCCCACTTAAAAAGATGAGGTCAGCCTGTAATTGACATCATAGGTAGACCTCAACTATGAGAGACAAAATGATTTTTAAAGAATATTTTTGCAAATTATGGTGGAAAATAAGTATTTGGTCAATAACAAAAATTCCTCTCAATACTTTGTTATATATCCTTTGTTGGCAATGATAGAGGACAAATGTTTTCTGTAAGTCTTCACAAGGTTGGCACACACTGTTGCTGGTATGTTGGCCCATTCCTCCATGCAGATCTCCTCTAGAGCACTGATGTTTTGGGGCTGTCGCTGGGCAACACGGACTTTCAACTCCCTCCAAAGGTTTTCTATGGGGTTGAGATCTGGAGACTGGCTAGGCCACTCTAGGACCTTGAAATGCTTCTTATGAAGCCACTCCTTTGTTGCCCTGGTGGTGTGCTTGGGATCATTGTCATGCTGAAAGACCCAGCCACGTTTCATCTTCAATGCCCTTGCTGATGGAAGGAGGTTTGCACTCAAAATCTCACGATACATGGCCCCATTCATTCTGTCATGTACACGGATCAGTCGTCCTGGTCCCTTTGCAGAGAAACTGCCCCAAAGCATGATGTTGCCACCCCCATGCTTCACAGTAGGTATGGTGTTCTTTGGATGCAACTCAGCATTCACGCTCCTCCAAACACTACGAGTTGTGTTTCTACCAAACAGTTCTACTTTGGTTTCATCTGACCATATGACATTCTCCCAATACTTTTCTGGAACATCCAAATGCTCTCTAGCAAACTTCAGACTGGATATGTACTGGCTTAAGCAGGGGGACACATCTGGCACTGCAGGATCTGAGTCCCTGGCGGTATAGTGTGTTACTGACGGTAGCCTTTGTTACATTGGTCCCAGCTTTCTGCAGGTCATTCACTAGGTCCCCCCGTGTGGTTCTGGGATTTTTGCTCACAGTTCTTGTGATCATTTTGACCCCACGGGGTGAGATCTTGCATGGAGCCCCTGATGGAGGGAGATTATCAGTGGTCTTGTATGTCTTCCATTTTCTAGTTATTGCTCCCACAGTTGATTTCTTCACACCAAGCTGCTTGCCTATTGCAGATTCAGTCTTCCCAGCCTGGTGCAGGTCTACAATGTTGTTTCTGGTGTCCTTCAACAGCTCTTTGGTCTTCACCATAGTGGAGTTTGGAGTGTGACTGTTTGAGGTTGTGGGCAGTGGTCTTTTATACTGATAACAAACAGGGGCCATTACTACAGGTAATGAGTGGAGGACAGAGGAGCCTCTTAAAGAAGAAGTTACAGGTCTGTGAGAGACAGAAATCTTGCTTGTTTGTAGGTGACCAAATACTTATTTTCCAACATAATTTGCAAATAAATTCTTTAAAAATCAGACAATGTGATTTCCTGGATTTGTTTTCTCATTTTGTCTCTCATAGTTGAGGTCTACCTATGATGTTAATTATAGGCCGACCTCATCTTTTTAAGTGGGAGAACTTGTACAATTGGTGGCTGACTGAATACTTTTTTCCCCACTGTATGTGCATGTTGTGGATTTCAGAATCTGCATGATCTTTAGTATTCTGCATAGATTCTTCCTACGGCGAGAGAATGCCATGAAGGCCATACAATACCTCATGTACATGCAATGTTAGTGGAATGTCAGTGAATTCTGTCAGGACTTACAGTAGGTGTTCCTATGGGAATTGCAACTGTTAAGTTCCAAGCAACTAGTTTGCCATTCCAAAGTCTTCTTTTACATCACATGCATGTTGGAGTATGATCCCCTCCCTTTGAGACACGCTAAGATTATTCGTTTGGTAAGTCAGGGGTGCACATGCTGACCTTCTGCCTCTTAAAGGGGTTTTACCATCTTGGACAATGGGGGCATATCGCTAGGATATGTCCCCATTGTCCTATAGGTGCGGGTCCCACCGCTGGGACCCACACCTATATCGAGAACAGGGCCCGGAAAGTGAAGGAGGGCTCACCGCGAATGCGTGGCCGCCCTCCATTCATTTGTATGGGGCCGCCGAAAATAGCCGAGCGCTGGGACCCGCACCTTTAGGACAATGGGGGCATATCCTAGCGATATGCCCCCATTGTCCAAGATGGTAAAACCCCTTTAAAGGGCTTCCAAATCCTTCACCAGCTAATATCTTGGGGTCCCTGGGTTTTTCAGTCCCCCTCTCCAGGCAGAGGGTGCCTGAGCTTTATATTCCCTGGTGACCACCCAAAGTGTTCACCACTTTGGACTATTAGGATTTACCTACATTGGGTCCTGTCTGTGCTCCGGCTTGTACCTGCCTTGCCTATGTGTTCCAGCAGTTCCAGTTTCAGTTTTTAGTTAACCCTGTCCATCTGTCTATTCAGTGCTCCTTCCAAGTATCCAGCCTTCCCTCATCTATACCTTCACTATCACCCTGCCTGCCTGTTTATCCTATGTCTCTCACCACCTACACTTCAAGTGTGCTGTCTGGGTCTCCAGAAACCTGCATTTAAGTCTTAGTGATTGTGCAGACTATACCTATGGTTTTTTGTGCATTTTATGTATCCTGAGCTTCTGGTGTTTGCAGAAGCTCAGGAGTCCTTAACCTGTGGGTCAGTGGCCAACTACATAGGGACTATCCAAAGAGGTAGTGGTCCGGTTGCTTCCCTACAGCGATGGTCAGATCCCTGTATTGGGATAAATGAGTGAATACCAGTGGAGAGCCAGAATGACACCCCTAAAGTTTAGGACAACGCCAGGTGATTAGGGGTCCACACTCGCTGATTCATAAAAATCCACAGTCCACATACTTATTTTCGTAGACCCTTATTTCAGAACATGAGTTTTGTACATTTTATTGCAATGTGCTGCGTGTCTTTAAGCCAATTAGTAAAGCTTTGTGCCTCGCTAATTGGGACATTGTAAACACCGAGCTGCTGTCTCTGAGGATCTGATAGAGAATATAAATATATCCGGATACCTCTAAGTTATTAGACGACGATCACCTGTAGTCTCCTGTTGTATTGGGTTCTGTAGAGTTTCCTTGGACATCATTCACATTAGTATAAAACCAACTTCCTGGCAGGAGGTTTGTAGAGGAGAAGACAAAGTAACCAAGAAGGAATGGCAAATATGTCAGGAGTCACCACCAGTTTTATTCTTCTGGGGGTAGTTGAGATGGAAAAACTCAGATACCTCTACGCCATGATGGCCCTCATTGTGTACATCATCACCATGTTCATATGCTGCTTGATTGTTTATGTTGTCTGGTCTGAATTAACTCTCCACGAACCAATGTACATCTTCATATGTAATCTGGTTTTCAATGGGATGTTTGGAAGTTCTGCTTTCCTCCCGAAGCTCATTGTTGACTTGCTTTCTGGATCCAGGTCTATCACATTTTCTGGTTGCCTTGTCCAATCTTTCTTCATCCATAGCTTTGCCGCCGTTGAAGTATTTACTTTTACCCTTATGGCCCATGACCGATACCTGGCTGTTGGCCAACCGTTGAGATACACAACCTTGATGACGAATGGTAAGGCCATAAGATTTATAACAGTAAACTGGACTACCTCCTTCATAGTGGTCGTCATACCAGTCATCATGACCGTGTATGTGCCCCTCTGTGGGAAAAGTCTCAACAGTGTGTTTTGTGATAACATGTCTCTCATTAAGCTGGCTTGTGGAGACGCTTCAGTCAATAATATCTTTGGGGCGGTGGAGGCTTTTCTGATAGACATAAGCTGCATACTGATCATCATCTACTACTACATAAGAACATTCATGACGTGTCTGAGAATATCTAAGGAGGCTTCACAAAAAGCCGTCCGGACCCTGGTCACCCACCTGGTGGCCTTCTCCATTTTTATGATTGCGAGCTTCTTTGTATTATTACGGTACAGAATAAACAGTGGATCGATCTCACTCACTGCCCACGTCTTGATCACAAGCATTGGGTTGATGACTCCAATTACAGTGAATCCAATCATTTATGGAATAAGGACTGAAGCTCTGAAAGTTAAGATTCTACAGAAGTTACGGAAAATGAAGCATTAATATCTCAGAAAATACCACTGAAAGACATTTTAAGGAACTTACTTTAGGTTGTTTTGAGGGACATCAACTTCTAATCTTGGCGTTCTTTGGGTCTACTGGAGGAGATGACACTGAGCTCCCTCCTCCATGTACACAGAACTTGTCCTCGTCCTTTATTCACTACATGGTAAATCCCATGTTAACATTGTGTACAGAGGACACATCATAATTACAATCTTCTAGGTGACCTGTGAAAAAAATCAGATCTAGTGCTAAGTGACTGCTCCAAAGTCAGCTCCAAACTGGAATCTTCTTCTCAACCAATGAGGCCAATTATTGTGTCAGTGCCTGGAGCCTTCAGAGCAGTTTCTGGTTATCCGTTCGGGCCAGTTGGACCAAGGTCTACCCTATGGCCCCAGTCAGTGCATTATACTCCAGCTCTAACAAGTGCTTTGTAGACATTTGTCAGCACCATGTTTGGTCCCACATGTCTATAGGATCCTAGACTTTTTGCACTCTTTATAATAACATCCCCAATAAATTATAGTAGAGGTTTTTTTTTTTTTACCTCATCGTTGTCGCCTTCCATAAGCTATAGCTTTTTATTTTTCCATCATTTTGACTATATGAGTGTTCTGTTCTTGCAGGACAAGTTGTAGATTTCAAAGAAGAACTCCCACAAAAAATGTATTCTCGGACCTGTTAGAAATGTGCCGACAGGACTTTGGTTTCCGTCGAGCATAACGGCATCCAGACGGATCTGTTATGTTTTCCCATAGGCTTCTATTATGACGGATCAAAACGGAATGCCTCTTAAAGGTGTCCGTTTTGATGTCCGTCCTAGGGATTCCGTTTCTTTCCGTTATAACGATGTTATAACAGAAAGCCTGAACGGAATCCCTAACGGTGATGTGAACGCAGCCTTATACTGACAGTCACCAGCAAGCTATGCCAGTGAAGTGCGGTATGCTAGGATACACTGAAGGCAGTCCTAGGCCTTCATTCGGCCTCCGGCTGCGATGTGAAGACAGAGGGAAAGTTCACTCTTGCACCTACAGTATATCCAGTCATATGAAGAGCACTTTGCATCTAAACAGAATGCATGCTACAGGGACGCTACTTTAAAAAAAAAAGAAATTGTGAATATTCTATGTAACTTTTTTTTAAAATAAAAATGGATGTATGATTTTCTGGATATCATTTTTAAAGGCACTCCATATCTGTTTCTAGTAATGACTTGCTTTCGCCATGAAATAAAGCCCCATTCACATGACCGTATGTACATTTACGCATCTTATCAGCATTTTTGCGGATAAGATGCGGAACCATACGGACCCATTCATTTTTCCATAGGAGAAAAAAAAATGCGGAAGGCACACCATGTGCTTTCCGCATCCGTATATTACGGAAGTTCTCCCGCAAAAAAAATGAAACATGTCCTATACTTGGCCCCAAAATCACGTCCGTAGTCAATGGGTCCGCAAAAATGCGGAACACTATGGAAGACTTTCCATATGTGTTTCATTCCGTTTTTATATGGATCACGGAATACATACGGTCGTGTGAATGGGGCCTAACCGTTCAGCAGCATCCTTTCTTACAACTATATGTTGTATCATTCCTCTTGATAACTTGCCAACTGGGTGTTACTCTTCCCCTCTGCACAGACTGATAGCACTGATTGGACAATGTCAGACTGTGCAAGGACACCCCCTCCACGAAGTACATAGGTTGGAAAAAGACCTCGTTCCATCAAGTTCAACCCTTCTCAGATCAGTTATACAACATTCATTTTTAGATTAATTATAACCTTCAATGCTGTTGGCTATTACATCAGCCTTTTGCCCTTTTAGAAATGCGGACATAGTATCTGACAATACTGCCTCTTAGGGTAGGAGATTCCATAGTGTGACTGCTATAACTGTAAAGAATCCTTACCTGTATTAAGATCTCCTCCTATATATTCTCCTATATCCTTGAAGGATCTAAGGTCACTTGGGGGGGGGGGGGGGTTTACTGTTGGAACCTCAGGGTCTGTCCAAATGTGAATAAACATTTCTGCAAAATCTGCCCTCCAAAAGCCATGTGGCGCTTCTTCCCTTCTGAGCCCTGCGGTGTGCCAATACATTAGTTTATAACCATATATGGAGTGTTTCTGGAAACTGCAGAATCAGGGCAATAAATATATAAACATTGAGATCTGCATGCCTGTTAACCCTTGTTGTGTTGTAGGAAAATATGGATTAAAATGGGAAATCTGCAAAAGAAAGGAAATTGTTAAATTTCCCCTCCACTTTGCTTCAATTCCTGTGGAAGACCTAAAAGATTAATAAAGTTTCTAAAATCAGTTTTGAATAAGTTGATACGTGTGGTTTCTAAAGTCGGTCATTTATGGGTGGTTTCTATTATGTAAGACCCTCAAAGTCAACTGAATTGGTTCGTAAAAAAGTCAGTTCTGGAAATGGTCTTGAAAATTTTAAAAATCGTTTCTAAAATTCTTAACCTTCTTACGTTCTAAAAAAATAAAATGATGCCAACATAAAGTAGACATAGGGGGAATATTATGTAGTAACTAATTTAGGAGGTGTCGCTATCTGTCATAAAAGCCGAGAAATTAAAATTTAGAAAACTGCAAATACAGGTAAAACGTATTGACCCAACTTTAAGGTGAAGTACAATGTGTCTCGGGAAAACAATCTCAGAAATCCTCGGATAAGTAAAAGAATTCCAAAGTTATTACCAGATAAAGTGACACATGGCAGATTTGCAAAATTAGGCAGTTTAAGGAAGGTGAAAAATGTCTGCGCCTGGAAAGGGTTAATTCACCCACCTCTACATACTCTTGTTATTCTTCTTTTAGAATACCTTCAATTATTTTACATATCAGAGATGTCAAATTTACTGGTCTGTAGTTACACTTATCCCAGCCGCTCCCCACACCTAAGCATACCACCACTTGGTCACCTACCACTAGGGGGGCACATCACCACTGAGGCCCGTCATTGGCTGCAGTAGCACATGTGACCTGCCTTCCATTCCAGAAGTTGGGGAGCACAGCACTGAGACTGCAACTGGAACTGATTGACGGAGAGCAGGAGAGGACGTTTCCCTCCATAGGTGAGACTATAACTCTGAGCAGAGTCATTTCTCCCCATCGTGTCTCAATTAGAAGATCACAGACTACACTAATCAGTGCGATGCTCTCCTTTGGACATCTTTATCTAGGTCTATCAAGAGAATAATAGAGCCATCATACTTTTATCCCAATTCTACACCTACTATTATTATGAGGATTAGCCTAAGGATAGCATCTTCCCCTCACAACAGCAGTAAACTTACAATGGGTGACTTATCTAAATAGGTCTTATTATTTGTACTGACTGCTACAGGATTTTGTACTTCTATGGCACAGTGCTGCTGAAATGAAACAGTAAAACTGGTCAAAAATTCTAAAAACATTTGCTTTCCATACATATTGAGTTAAAAAATACCCGTTTCTGATGGCAGTATTCCTTTAAAGCCCAAGATTAGAAAAACACAGCAACTTTCTTCCTAAAACAGCGCCACTAGTGTCCTCAGGTTGTGTCTTATAAGGGTTCTATTACACGGGCATTAGTGGCCCCTCTGGTAGCACCCACCACTTACCTCCAGACCTCCACCTGCAACAACTACAAATCCTGGTGCAGCGGCTACCTAGCAGTAAATTGTAAGCGCTACCCACGACCAACAGCACCCCATTGCTGTATATCTCACCACACATACTTTATGGGCAGGCGTGGTGCTATTTTCTTTCTAATAAAAAATAGCAGGAAAAAGCCAAACCAGTCCAACGAGTCGCAACGGGTTTCATCCATGGTTAAACATGGTCTTTCCTGTTTTTCCATTTGGAGAGCTGCTGGTACAGTAGGGAACTTTTTGAAAATTAATTTTTATCCAAACTATATGTAAATATGTACCTAATGAACGTTGTGGGCATAGATGATTTTTCTCATTTTTACATCACCATGTTCATAAAACATTTTTCATTTTTCAGGTGACATAGTCGTATGACCAGAACCCTAATTTTAGACCCCAAATCTGACCTCTAAATTCAGACTCCAGACCAGAACCCTATTTTCGGATCCCGAACTGAAACACAGGTCCTGAATGGTATTAAAGCTAAGTCCTGTTCAATTCAAGAACCAAAATGCAATACCAAACACAACCCATGGACAGGTGGGGCGCTTATCTCTTGGCTCTACTGGGATGTGGCGTTCATATATTACAGATGACTCTACAGAGGAGTAAATTCTGAGCTTCAGTGAAAAATCTGTAAGGGTCCCCACCTACCGTCTTCATATGTAGAGGAGGAGCATTTGGGCCCCTCAGGCACCATGACCCGGGTGGAACCACTACCTCTACACCCCCTATAACTGCTCCCCATGTTCTCCTGGGATATCAGCTGTACATACACGATAGAACCACGCTGGTACAGTCTGCGGACCCTGGCACCTCTGGCAGGGTCGGACTGGGGTTCCTTGGGCCCACAAGAGGAAATTATTCTTGGGGCCCAAACCCCCATATCATCAATAAAGTCTACTAGAAATAGACTGTGGTGGCAGGGTATTGGCCCCAAATGTTTTCTTTCTCCTGGGCTTTTGGGGACCACTATGATATCATAACCTGGATCCAAGTGTCTCTGGAACTCTGGTGGGCCAGTCTAACACTGACTGGTAGTCGTGGCCAGGTGTGTAACTGTACTCGGGAGTTATAGTCATTGTGCTCCTAATAATAATATTGCCCCATATAGTGCCACCAGTCATAATAACGCACTAGTAGTCCTCCTAGAAGTAATAATACCTCCTATAGTGGGGGTTATAGTGTTCCAAGTAATTATAATGCTATCATAGTCCTCCCAGAAGTAATAATACCCTCTATAGACATAGTGCCCCCGGTAGTAATGATGCCCTATAGTGCCCCCATTAATAATAATTCCCCCATATTCCTCCCAGAAGTTATTATTCCCCCTATAGTGCCTCTAGTAGTAATAATACCTCCTAAACTGTCCCCAGTAATAATAATTCCCCCATATTCCTCCCAGAAGTTATAATGCCCCCTATAGTGCCTCTAGTAGTAATAATGCCTCCTAAACTGCCCCCAGTAATAATAATTCCCCATATTCCTCCCAGAAGTTATAATGCCCCCTATAGTGCCTCTAGTAGTAATAATACCTCCTAAACTGTCCCCAGTAATAATAATTCCCCCATATTCCTCCAGAAGTTATAATGCCCCCTATAGTGCCTCTAGTAGTAATAATGCCTCCTAAACTGCCCCCAGTAATAATAATTCCCCCATATTCTCCCAGAAGTTATAATGCCCCCTATAGTGCCTCTAGTAGTAATAATACCTCCTAAACTGTCCCCAGTAATAATAATTCCCCCATATTCCTCCCAGAAGTTATAATGCCCCCTATAGTGCCTCTAGTAGTAATAATACCTCCTAAACTTCCCCCAGTAATAATAATTTCCCCATAGTCCTCCCAGAAGTTATAATGCCCCCTATAGTGCCCCAGTAGTAATAATGTCTCTCTATAATGCCTCCAATAATAATAAAAATGTCCCCATAGTGCCCCCAGTAGTACGCTCCATGAGTACCCATGGTTCATTCCTCCTACTCTTCCAGTCAATGTGTGGCCAGCAGAGTCACATGGATGGCCATGGTATCCAGCCAGACATGCTAAGCAGATAGCACCAGCAGACAGCACCTTCATGGTCTCCTCCTGTGTGGTGACCTCTCACAGATCCTGGTACCAGAGGCGTAGTGATCACCAGAGCTCACACCCAACCGCCCGCAGGCCAGTCCCTGAAATGCAATCGCATGCCACCAAAAGAGAGCACTGTCATGTCATTCCTAACTGATCATGGCATCCCAACCCGGTTCCGTATTCTACCCCGGCACTATATTGGACACCACACTGGCATATGGCAATAACCACTCTATGGAACAAAACAGTACCAGCCTTAATACAAGACAGAACATTATTTTACCACAGTATCAAAGTGACTTCGTGGCACTCCGCAAATGAGCTGGACTTCGGGTTCCCACCCCGTTTTTAGTGAAATGAGTAAATCCAGTACAAATAGAATATCTGTAAGTTTGTTATTTATTTGAAGTGCGGCCCAACACCATAGGTGTAACGTGACGTTTCGGCCCTTTAGGCCTTTATCAAACTGGTGCCACTTGGGGATATAGGATTATCGTTGCATGCGGACGCTTGTTGAAACGAGCAGTGTGCTCCCTGTGAGATGCGCCTCTCACAGGGAGCACACTGCTCGTTTCAACAAGCGTC
The DNA here is from genome assembly GCA_900303285.1 of Rhinella marina. NCBI lineage: Eukaryota > Metazoa > Chordata > Amphibia > Anura > Bufonidae > Rhinella > Rhinella marina. Next base: position 9,923 of record ONZH01019378.1, on the reverse strand, counting down.
CGCATGCAACGATAATCCTATATCCCCAAGCGGCACCAGTTTGATAAAGGCCTAAAGGGCCGAAACGTCACGTTACACCTATGGTGTTGGGCCGCACTTCAAATAAATAACAAACTTACAGATATTCTATTCGTACTGGATTTACTCATTTCATTATTTTACCACCATCAGCTGGTCCTACATAGATCCCCAACCCGTAATGGGCTGAACAAACATAATAAAACGTAAAGCGCTCCCAAAAATATTCTGGGGTCTCCTCAACCTTACAAATCTGTCCTGTATGAATACATAGAAAATAGCAGGACGACTAAAGATACGAGGACTCAATGTCTCAATGTAAACATCCTTCAAATTTATTCCTCTCTTACTAAAAATGTCAAAACTAGAAAAGGAAAATAAAAGCAAAATGTCAAAACTATCCAAAAAATCCCCACTGTAGAAATGTCAGATTGTCTTCTGTAATTATTCACTAATTGATGTTTGGAGTCATTAAGTCTCACGTTCTCCTCGGCGCTCAGTCATAGATGGAGACACCTGCGCCGCCCTCGGGGGACGCGCTTTATACTGTGTCATTCTGCAATGTAAGGAGGTGTCGCCTAATTGACTCTCAGGTGATGCAAATACGCAGAGGCCTCGTTAATGATCGCACTGCGGCTCAACAATAAGAGCAGTAAGTGAGCAGAAAAGGCCCCGCGATCCCCACAGAACAGAGACACACGGGAGTCCTGCCCGGGGATAGTAACTGTATACTAACTATAGAAGGTAAACTGCATAATAAACAACAGAAGATGATGTATTATATGGCAAACATTAACACCGCACAGACAAGAAACTGAGAACATTACTGATCTTATATATAAAACAACACAAATGCTTTACAATGAAATAAAAAGACAAATAAAGACATAAAATACACCAAAAACTGTGAAATAAAGCTGTAAAATAAAAGCGCTTTATAGACGGTAGAGCTTTTTGCATTTTTTAGGCAAATTTCATCATAAATTCGCATAATACCACCACCCAGTGCCAAGTGAATGTGGCTATATACAGTCCACATTATACCACCCAAAGAACATGCAACATAAAAGTAATACAGCCCATATGATACCGCTGTATGGTTTCCACATAATACTACAAATTAGGTCTTAAATAATACCACCATACTGTATACCGCTAAATAGTTCTGGGTGGTTTTTGTTTCCTTCTGGGGTTCCTGTCCTCAGGTGTCCCTGGCAAAATGGGGTCCTGGGCAACTGTCCAGATTCCTTCCAGTAAAACCTGCCTTGAGTATATTGTTGAAGGTGCGATGCATACGACCAGAGGGGTAATTGGAAGCTCCGGGGTCCTACCTACCATGGGGTATATATAATACTGGCGCCTTCTTATGTGATGAAGTAGCTTTTGGACCCCCCTGGGTGTGACTGTTACCTCTGCATCCTTAAATCTTCACCCCTGTGTATGTGTCCATTGAAATCAGTCTGAATAAGATCAGCGGGGGATCGGTCATGCAGGTATTTTTTTTTACACCATGGAGCCTTTTAAAAGAATATATTTTGTCAGGTTTAAAAATGGTTTGGCCCCTTCCCCACCTAAGACCGTGTCCACCTTTGAAATCATTTTTAAAATTGCTCCTTTTCATTTCAAATTTACAAACAGTGAAGCAATTCTCTTAATAGTTTATTTATTATTTATTTTATTTTTTAATTGTCATCAATTCAAAACGTTGGTGAATTTTGAGTCTAAACCCAACACAACCATGTGGATCAAACCCAAAAATGTGGATCAGGAGGCGGCTCCATCTCCACGTCAAATAAAAGAGTGTTTACAAAATATTATTTATTCGTTTATTGCAACATTTTATTTTTTCAGAAGTTTGAAAAGTAAAAAATAACGTTTTATAGATTTTTGTGCAAATTGCAGGACAGGTAAAGTTTTGTTTTCACTGAGAGGTAATTGATGTTTGAGTCATGACTGGTGAGCGCCACCTCCACCTCTGTACTCAGCACCTGCCGCTTTCTCCGGGGAGGAAGGTTATACATCATATACAAGTGTATACTTTCTAATGTGCTCTCTGGAGCCTCCTGTACATTAAGGACTCATTAATGGCTGTCGCTCTGAACAGTTCTCATCTCTGTTTGAGCAGAAAATGGCAAATGGTCCGTAGAGAGCAGCACGAAAGGGAATCCCTGGTGGAGACATGAAGACGATGAACGCAACAGAAACAATATCTAATGTAATAAACATGCACCATGCATGGCCGAAAAGATACAAAACAAAAAAAAATTAAATAAAATGTTATTTTAAAAATATGTAAAGCTTCTTCTGCCATTATATATAACAGAACCACAGGACAATCTCTGATAAGTGTGTGTGTGTTTTTGGTTCCAACTCTGAGGCCTTCACCCATCAGGACGATCGGGGCTCTCTCAGTTAATCAGGCTAGGCGAACCCTGACCACACAGACATGGAGACAGGATGGAATGCCTCTGCTGTTTCAATAGCTCCCAACTCTGGATGTGCAGTAGCTGAAGTAGATATTTGGTATAATATGGTTGAGGTAGTGGCATGGTCAGTGTAGCAGAGTAGGATGCAGCAGGGCTGATGCAGTGGAAGGGCCAATGGTTGAGGTAGCAGGACCAGAGTAGCAGATTAGGACGCAGTAGGGATGATGCAGAGAAAGAGCCAGTGTAGCAAAGTTTGATGTAGCAGTGCTGAAGTAGTGGAAGGACCAGTGTAGCAGAGCTGAATGTAGCAGGGTTGATGTATTGGCCAGGCAGAGTTAAGATAGTGGCAGGGATAATGTAGCAGACTTTTAGGCAGCAAAGTTGATGTAGTGGAAGGGCCAGAATAGCAGAGTAAGATACAGTATGGACAATGTGGTGACTAAACAGACAGGGGGACAGGCTGAGTTTTAACAACCTGACAGCATGGTGTCTCCAGTGTGTGCCAGGAAAGACCAAATATTGTCTGGATGCAAATTTATTCAAGTAAAGCTGCTGAACTTTCACCAAGTCTGAACTCGACTTACTGTACTTCTCCACCTCCTCCAATTCTCCCCTTTACTGCTTCGGAGCCTGACCCTGGGGAGTGACGGTATTCAGGGTGAGGCATCGTGACACACACAGAACTGTTAAGGCCACACCACTTAGCCTTCCTAAAAACCTGCAACATAATCGTCCCGGGGGGGGGGGGGGTGTACGGGGGTTGGGCACATTGCACCAGTACAAAAATCCCCCCTTATAAAGTGTACAAGTATAAAATATACCACCTTATGTGTGACAATAGAACAAAAGCCCCCTAATGTGTGCCAGAACAAAAACTACCCCCTTATAATGTGTTCCAGTACAAAAACTACCCTCTTATAATGTGTGCCAGTACAAAAACTACCCCCTTATAATGTGTGCCAGAACAAAAACTACCCCCTTATAATGTGTGCCAGAACAAAAACTACCCCCTTATAATGTGTGCCAGAACAAAAACTACCCCCTTATAATGTGTGCCAGAACAAAAACTACCCCCTTATAATGTGTGCCAGTACAAAAACTACCCCCTTATAATGTGTGCCAGAACAAAAACTACCCCCTTATAATGTGTGCCAGAACAAAAACTACCCCCTTATAATGTGTGCCAGAACAAAAACTACCCCCTTATAATGTGTGCCAGAACAAAAACTACCCCCTTATAATGTGTGCCAGTACAAAAACTACCCCCTTATAATGTGTGCCAGTACAAAAACTACCCCCTTATAATGTGTGTTAGTACAAAAACTACCCCCTTATAATGTGTGTGAGTACAAAAATCACTCCCTTTTAGTGCCTCTAGTAGAACCAATGTCCCCATAATGCCCTCCCCTTTAAAATACTCCCTTATATTGTGTGCCAGTAGAGAAATACCCCCTCTTGGTGTACCCAGTAGAACCAAGTCCCTATAGTTCCCCCTAGTTATACTAATGCTCCCCATTGTGGCCCCACAGTATGCTTCCAAATCTAAATAATAAACTCAAATACTTACCTCCATGCAGCTGTCATCGATGAGGTACAAGCCGCTTCCGAGCTGTATGCTGCCCGGCTTAGGCGATGCAGTGATGACGTTGTAGCACCACATGTGCCGGCCTCTGATAGGCTAAAGACACTAGGCCTGAAGCTTATGAGAGGGCATGGAAGGGCAGAGAAATATCGCTCTTGGGCCTTGTTAAAGCATTCAACTGGATCGCCAACCTGAGGATGAATATAGAGAGATGAGCACTTCCACGATGGAAGCGTTCATTGCACGTGGCCCTGCCACTGCCCCCACTTGTTTCTAGGAGGCGCTGCCTGAGGCAATCACCTCACCTCGCCTCATTGGTTGTGCGCCCCTGATACAATCTAATCCAGCAGGGGAGGTAATGGTTGGTGATGGTTGGCAGGAAAAGGGCTAACCACCCTATTCCCTCCCTCTTGGTAGAAGTAGGTTGGTCTGACTTCCTGTCAGGAGGGGGAGTTACAGTCTAGATAGTCAGTACTAGTAGGAGAGGGGATGGAAAAAAACAGGATTCCGAAACGAACTTACTGTTTAGAGATGAGCGAATCTATTCGCCGCTTCGCAGATTCGATATGAATCTTGGAAATTTTTTACACCGAAGTGAATCCGAATATTTTCAGATTCGCTTTGGAAGATTCTTCTGAAATCTTTGTACGCTAACTAGAGGTGAGCAAACATGCTCATCCGAGCTTGGTGCTCATTCAGCCATTAGGGTATTCGTGCGTTCTTAATACTCGGACGAGCATATCGCGATCCTCGAGGAAATGGCAACTTCCTCTTCCTGCATGTTAGGCGCCTTTTTTCAGCCAATCAACATGCAGAAGAGTCTTTGGTACCTCCTAGCATCACCTGGGGCCCCTACAAGTCGATAGCAGGGATTGGCTGGCCAGATCAGATGACCTGGGAATAAAAGAATCTGGTCCCGCGCTGCTCGCGTCATACGCCGTCTGCATGAGATTAGGGATAGAGCTGCTGTCTGTCAGGGAGAGTGTTAGGGTCTGAATTTAGATGTTGGTTAGGCAGGAATCACCCACAATGAACCCAACAGCCCTTCTAAGGGCTACAAGCACCTCTAATTTTTTTTTGGTCTCCTCCAGGCTGCTGGCTGGAACTTGTAGTGCAGCTACCGCCATCTTGGCTGCACACTGTGCACAGCGACTGGTGGCAGAAGGGACAGCACGTGGTCCACACAGACCCAAAATAAATTGCCCAAAGTCCTCTCAGTACTCATTTTTGCTGCTGCTGTACTTTGGCTTGCTGGGATCTGTAGTGCAGTTTAGGGAATACGTTTTTTCTCTCAGTTATATATTATACAGTGAAGTGAACATACAAAATGTTGAACCCAAGGGCTAAGGGTCGATGACAAGGGCGTGGGCGTTCAAGTAGTGTAGGGGGCAGAGGCCATGGTCCTGAGCAGGGTGACACAGTACATGTTGATGAGGGAGCAGTGGAACACCGCTGAGTTTCGATCCCTAGCTTCATCTCGCAACCTACTTGGTCACGTGGTACACCACTATTGAAACCACAACAGTGCGAACAGGTGATGACGTGGATAGCGGACAATGCGTCCAGTAATTTATCCACCACCCAGTCTTCCACGCAGTCCACCCACGCTAGCCAAGGGAGTAGACCTCTGTCTCCTCCAGCTCAACCTCCTTCCCCCCAGCCTGCCCCCCCCCACGGAAAGTATGGATTCAGATCAGGCATACTCACAGGAACTCTTTTCAGGACCCTACCCAGAGACACAAACCACTGCTCAACAGCAACCTGAGCAGTTGCTCTGTCCTGATGCCCAAAATTTTGAACTTTCACAGTCTGTGGGTGATGAGAGTGAGGAATTAGTTCAAGTAGTGGTGAAGAGGTGTCAGATGATGATGATGAGACACGGTTGTCAGACAGTGACGTTGTTGTCAGGGCAGTAAGTCCGAGGGGGGAACAGAGTGAGGAATCGGAGGAAGAGCTGGTGGATGATGAGGTGACTGACCCAAGCTGGGTTGGTAATCCAACTCAAGACAGTGCTTCTGAAGGGGAGGCAAGTGCAGCACCAGAACAGGTTGGAAGAGGCAGTGGGGTGGCCAGAGGGAGAAGCAGGGCCAGAGCAGGTAGATCAGCAACTGTTTCACGGAGTCAAGCTCCCGTGCCGAGGCCTAGATGTTCGCAAGTCTGGAGGTTTTTTAAAGAAAGTGAGGATGACCGACGGACTATGGTGTGCAACCTGTGCCACACCAGGATCAGCAGGGGAGCCACCACTACCAGCCTAACCACTACCAGCATGCGCAGGCATATGAGTGCTAAACACCCGACTGAGTGGAACCAAGGCCGTTCACCTCCTGCGGGTCACACCACTGCCCCTTCCCCTGTGTCACATGCTGGCTCAGCGAGTCAACCCCCTGCCCAGGACCCCGGCACGAGCGCCTCCAGCCCTACAACCACCCCTTCACCTCCACAACCTCCACCAATGTGTCCCAGCGCAGCGTTCAGCTGTCTTTGCAGCAGACATTTGAGCGCAAGCGCAAATACAATTCCAGCCAACCACATGCACAAGCCCTAAATGTCCACATCTCCAAATTGTTGAGCCTGGAGATGCTGCCCTATAGACTGGTAGAGACTGAGGCTTTCCGCAACCTGATGGCGGTGGCTGTCCCTCGGTACTTGGTCCCCAGCCCGCCACTATTTTTCCCGATGTGCCGTCCCAGCCCTACACCAGCACGTGTCAGAGAATATCATCCATGTCCTGACCAACGCGGTTAATGATAAGGTCCACCTAACCACGGACACGTGGACAAGTGCTGGCGGGCAGGGACACTATATCTCACTGACGGCACATTGGGTTAACTTGGTGGAGGCTGGGACCGAGTCTGACCCTGGGGCCGCCCATGTACTGCCCACACCGAGGTAGCTCTAGGCGCAGCAGCAGTGCAATGAGGAGTGGACGTGGATGTCTGATATCTGCCAGGTGTTGACCAACTTTGAGGAGTCAACACAGATGGTCAGCGGCGATGCCGCCATTATCAGCCTCACCATCCCGCTGCTTTGCCTGTTGAAAAACTCACTGCTCAGCATCAAGTCGGATGCTTTGCGCTTGTCACAGGAGATGGGGGAAGAAGATACGTCGCTTGATAGCCAGAGCACCCTCCGGTCTGTTTCTCAGCGCGTATTTGAGGAGGGGGATGAGATTGAGGAGGAAGAGGAGGAGAATGTTGGCAAGACAGTAGAGGGTACCAATGCTCAGTCCTTCTTAACTCTTGAGCGTGTATCGGCTGAAGAGGAGGAGGAGGAGAAAATTGAGAGTCAGGCCAGTGAGGAGAGGGAATTCTTGCGTGTTCGGACTCTGGCGCACATGGCAGACTTCATTAGGCTGCCTATCCCGTTACCCTGGAGGCCTTGGAGGTGCTGGCCTGCCCTGCCGCTAGCGTGCTGTCAGAGCGGGTATTCAGTGCAGCTGGTGGCGTCATCACCGATAAGCGTACACACCTGTCAACTGACAGCGCTGACAGGCTGACGCTTATTAAAATGAACAAAGCCTGGATTTCACCGGAATTCAAATCTCCTCCGGGGGAAAGCAGCTAAAGAATAAGACTCCTTATGTATCCGATTCCTCTCCTCTACTCCTCCTTCTCCTTCTTTATTGCCAAACGCTGACCCAAAAGGGAATTTTTTAGAGGGCCAACTGGCACTCTTTTAAGACAATGTTTCCGGAGGGCCGGAGCGTCAACTACAGACACTAAAAGAAAATTTTTGGGAGGCTCACCTACAGCCATTAACTGCAATCTCAGTCGGACAAAGGCAATGGTGGTGTCACCGCCATGCTGTGTCAGGCTAAATTTTTGGGTGGTTCACCTGCTACCTCAGTCTAACTCGATCACTCTATTGTCACCGCCGCCATACAGGGTCACGATAAATTTTTATGTGCTTCGCCTGCTCCTGCACTGTAACTCGGCCACTCTGTAGTCAAAGCCATACAGGGCCTCTGTAAATTTTTATGGTCTGGGTGAGCACAATTGCCATGAGGGTAACCACCAGGCTGTTGCCCGAGAATGTGGGGTAATGGTGGGATTAGGCAGCCTCAGAGGCATCCATGCATGCTGCCCCTGCTGTTTCCTGTCCATTTCCGTGGTGTTTCCATCATTTTCTGAGGTTTCCAGGTTTTCATCCAGCCTTCCCTAGGCAGAGCCTTGGTCCCCTGCAAAAAAATGCTTGAGTCTCCCATTGTCTTCAATGGGGTTCGTTATTCGAAACGAGCACCCGAGCATCGGGAAAAATTCGACTCGAATAACGAGCACCCGAGCATTTTAGTGCTCGCTCATCTCTACATATAACTCCATACATCACCATATAACCAGTATACCTCCATATAACCCCATATATTACCATATAACCAGTATACCTCCATATAACCAGTATACCTCTATATAACCTCATACACCATCATATAACCAGTATACCTCCATATAACCCCATACATCACCGTATAACCAGTATACCTCCATATAACACCATACACCATCCATATAACCAGTATACCACCATATAACCAGTACACCTCCATATAACCAGTATACCTCCATATAACCAGTACACCTCCATATAACCAGTATACCTCCATATAACCAGTATATCTCCATATAACACCATACATCGCCATATAACCAGTATACCTCCATATAACCAGTATACCTCCATATAACCAGTATAGCTCCATATAACCAGTATAACGCCATATAACCCCTATACATCACCATATAACCAGTATACCTCCATACAACCAGTATACCTCCATATAACCCCATACACCACCATATAACCAGTATACCTCCATATAACCAGTATACCTCCATATAACCAGTATACCTCCATATAACCCCCATATAACCAGTATACTTCCATATAATCACATACATAGCTCTTACACTAGCTCACAGGAGCACACCCCCGCCTTTCAAGCCCCGCCTGCATCAACTGTATCAACCTTGGTTACTAGGACAACCACCATAAGCTCCGCCTCTTTCTTGTCAGTCACATGACTATATCTAGCTTGCCCGCCCACACGCTTCAGTGAGTGATGTCACAATAGACTCCGAGTCAATATTCACTGTGACACAACGGAATCTGTGGAATTAGAAGACCGACCACTGAAGGAGGAGGAGCTACAACCAGAATGAGAAGCGCCTCTACTATATATGTAGGTAGAGCTCCATCTAGTGGTCACTTTTCAGTATGACAGCTTTCTGACATCACTCTGCTCTTTATCCATGTGCTGTGCTGCCGTTAGAGGATCCTGGAGTCTACAATTGCTCACAGAACAGATCCAAGCCGGAAATGATTGGGAGTGGGACCGGCCTGAGACCCGTGGAGCCTGCGAGTGGTGATGGAGCACTGCCCAGCTGGATCCTGCAGTGGTGATGACGTCAGACTCTGTGTAACTCTGACCTAAGCCAAGTGTTGTGCCTTGTAAAGAACTGCTGTGTGTTACCCAATAACCCTGTGCCCTCTGTGAGAGATACTGTGCCCCCCGCACTGGTCTCCTCAGTACTCAGTCACCGCCATCTTCCTGTGGGGCCCCAACTACAAGTTCTCTGTCCAGGGCCCATAATACTCCTACGGTCTGACCTCCTTACACTTTGAGGCCGAGGATTTGTTCGGCTTCAAATTATTGTTGTCCCCAAATTGTTGTTTGCGTTGAGGGTAAAGAATGTGCTGGTTGTTGTAGGGAGACCTCGATGAGGGATCTGGAGGTGGTAGCAGAAGGACGTTTCCCCCGGGATGAAGAGGAACGTGGACAGGTACGTATGTACAGATTTAGAAACGCTCCACGTAGTGGTAGCAGAAGAACGCGCCTCCAATGGATGAAGAGGAACGCGGCGCCGGTAGGGTGACGTGGATCATCAGAAGAAGAACGCGCC
>ONZH01019377.1:0-40766 GCA_900303285.1 Rhinella marina | reverse complement strand
TATATGTTATTATGTGCTATTAGCGAACATTCGCTCACTAATAACGAACGTACAGTTAAAAAATATACGCAACTTCTTTGAAGACGTACGCATGAGCGTACAAATAGCTTACGAATCCTCAGTGTACTATTGTCTACGCGATTACATATTACGCAGGCACGTACGAGGAGAGGCCGCAGCGTGCACTCCTCAGAGGCAGAGCAAATATTCGAAAATGGGATCCAGACGATCCTCATCATTTAGGTTTGCTGCACAGCTGAAATACATAGTCCGGCTGATGGACCGCCAGGATTACGATTTACGATGGCGCACACCGCCACCCGAACCAGCATAAAAAGGAGGTGATCCAGCAGGTGATCCGAGGCTTGCACCATTGTTTTGACACCTTGCAGACCCCGGGCCAGATACAGTGTAAATGGTCAGATCTGAAATCGCCCTCAGAGGCAGTATGTATATTTGAGGTAGAACAAGTAAGGTGCTGTCTATCCGGCTAAGTGCATAGTACAACCATCCACCATACTATAAAGTGAATATGAGGACACATTGCAGTACCTGTAAAGAAATACACACAATGGGCAACATACTTGAAAACGTTGCTGAAAGGTAAAAACATTAGTGCAAACAATATAGTGCAAATACATTATATGTATAATGTAAACATTTTAAATATCACCTACCTAGTATGCTCACGGAAACGTTTAAGTCTCTTTTCTTCTGACGCTTGTCATAGAACTGGAGCAGAGTCCCAAACTCAGTTGCAATTTGTAATCCACATAGGTAAAATTGTAATCCAAATGGGTAAAAAAATAGCAGCAAAGGTTCCTTAAAAAACCATCTTTCAAGGGGCTACCCAAATAACCTGAAAAGGGGGAAAAAAGGGATGAGGCGTACGTCTGCGCAACTTGGTTAAAGCAGCCTCGGGGACCATAGAATTTTGATGAAGGCAGTAGTCCTTCTGTGGCGGAGCGGGAACTCCTGCCGCCTCCGCCGTGTCAGCCAGCGGAGGGAACACCTCAGCGGGCACCTCAACTGACTTCTTAGGCTGCCGGACATATTGAGAGACGTAGATCTCCTCCGGTTCCTTCTCCTCATAGGGGTCGGTGCCCCGCACCATGCCTCCCCAGTCAGGACCTCGCTGTGTCGCCATCTTCATTTCCTGAGTTGCCTCGTCTTCCTCTCGCACTGGAGAAGGGGGCGGGGCTACCAGGGAGGAGTCTGCATCGCAAATCAATTGAATTCGTACACAACAGCGTATAGAGTAACTTATACGTAGCAATAGCGTATAATTGATAGGACAAACTACGTAGCACCTAATATTCGGATTTGTTTCGCAGGTAAAAAATCCCAAGATTAGATACGAATCAATTTGCTCATCTCTACTGGCGTCGCTTGGGCTTTTTATCCAATCTTCCACTGCCCCGAACCTTGGGACTGGTGGGGACAGCTGCAGTGCGACCTGAATATATGGAGTTAGTGTTATGACTCCAGAGTGGGGAATTTCCCTGCTTTGACTCCATATATGGCTATGTCTAGTGTTATAAACGGTGAAAGGGGTATTCCCACTATGCTTGGGAACACCCTGTATATTTATAAGTCTAGTTTAGACTCTAATTTTAAAATACTCCTGTGGGGATTTGAACTCACAACCTTCTACATTACAGGCAAGTACCTTAACCACTGGGCTATGGAGCTCACTGTGAAAAACCTCATAGAAGTTTCTCTTGCATAATGCAAGAGAGCCTCTTAGCAGGTTTTTCAATATCAGATAAACTTCTATGAGGCTTTTCACCATTGATTTAACACTAAGCTCCATAGCCCGGTTAAGGTACTTACCTGTAATGTAGTAGGTTGTGAGTTCAAATCCCCACAGGAAATTTTGAAAATAAAGGCTAAATAAAGCTTAAGTACACAGCCTGTCATTTTGGGGTGTGTTTATTACTATTCAATTTTCTTGGGAGATAAAGTGTTCTGTTACACCATATAGGCGAACTTTGTTTCAATATTTTAAAAGTATGGGTGTTTTTGCATGCCTATAATGTCATTTTGTTCTTTTTTTGTGTGGGGAATGGGGTGATTTTACGTTTTTTAAATATTTTCAAAACTTTTTTTATTTTTTTTACTTTTTAAGTCCCCTAAGTGGACCACAACTTACAATCATCAGATGTAAATTGCTCCATTAGTCTGTATTGAAATCATTATATCACAGTTCACTGCTGCCACCTAGTGGCCTGAACTGGGATATACTAACAATGAACCTGGAAGCCTAGTACAGGCTGAGGCTTATTTACAGAACAGGGTGCTTTCACCAATCTTCACTGGTGGAAAGCGCGCCTGAAGAGAAATCCCGCGCTTCTGGTTTTTAATACTTTTAGATGCTTTGAGTGAGGGGAACTCATTGTGTGAGGGGAGGGGGTATGGAGTGTATTCTGGGTCCATGAGGGTGAAGAACTGTTTAAGGAGATTTATGGGGTGTAAATCTGTGAGGAAGGGCTGGAATCAACAGAATGTACCGTATTTTTAGCTTTATAAGATGCACTTTTTTCCTCCCAAATATAGGGTGAAAATTGCTATGCGTCTTATAAAGCGAATACTAGTGAACGCTTCCATTATGGAAGCGCTCACTGGTATGTATTAGGTGCCGGGAGAGGGGATACATACTCACTAGAGTTTTTGCCGTTTCCACCATAAGAAAAGGGTGGATTCTGGCGATATTCTTGAGGTGTAGACGACAAGATCCTGTAAGTCATTGAATATGGGGAACAAAGGAAAGATCAGAGTTAGAGATGAGCGAATCGCCATTTTGTTTAGTCATTATAAATCCTCCTTATTTCCTACTTCAAAGCAATTCCGGATTATTAAATGTTATTAAAATTTTGTACGCTAATGCTAAATATGCATTCTTCTTGCCCCCCCCTCCCCGGCCTCCTGAAGTGGGATAATGCCGATACAACACCTCAAGAGCGGGAAAGTGAAGATATACCCCCCTCAGAAGCGGGAAAAACCAGCCTGGCCCACTGGGAAATTTCTGTTTGCAAGTATAGGGAGTGAAGACTCCTCCCTCATTACTCCGCCCTCCTCTCCAGTTCAAGTCAGTGGTGAACAAGACAGCATGGTGCACCAACATCCAAAGTGGGGAGAGATGGTGTGGGGTACCGACCCAGGAACCACCGGAGAGTCCTGAAGAGATCACAGTGGCACTAGTGACCCCGAGAATTGCATGGGCGCCGGAGGTGTCCACCATGTTGGCTGGTGCGGCGGAGGCAGCTGGAGCGTCCACTCCGCCATGCAGGAGGAGAACACCTTCCATCCGGCAGCATCTCATTGTGCCTGCATTAGTGACAGCCCACGTCCAGACCCTTTAAGACTATAAGAAAGTGGTGGAGGACTGGATCATCCAAGTGCTTGACCATCCGAGGCCAGGAGACACTACGCTGAAATGGCGCAAAGGAATCATCTGGTTTTCGGTGGAGAGAGGCAATGGCTTCCTCGCAGATGACGAGGATGGGGAGGAGTACTTCGTGGGCTGCAGGTCTGTTAAATGGCCTTACCTGCCCCAAGCCTGTCACAGCCTATAAGTGGGGGATTAGGTCAAATATACCCCCATGGCATCCCTGAAAGGCTCCTTTGCTACTGGGATAACGTTATTGTCTAAGCCCCTGGTCCCTGCATCACCAGCAGAAGTTTGGCCGGAGGAGCCAGCAGCCACAGATGCATGTGCTGCCTAAAAGAGACAGCAGATGGCACCCTCCGTTACATCCTTACCTCTGCTGTCCCGGCAGGAGGATCCGGAAAGGTGAAGGTTCAAGTGGCAGCAGCGCTCACCAGTGTGATGACCACCCAGTCAAGTCCCAATGCAACCAGCAGAGTGCAGTGGAGCTCAACAATGGCAGCCAGCCTGGCCTACAGGAGGAAGAAGAGTTCCTTTTATGTCGTTTAGCAGCAGTAGCAGCGAGGAGGACTTCAGGTCCCTCATCTGAGGAACCCTTCTACAATTGGCTGTCTGGCTGACTTAATGGACACCTCATGGTGTGGACCTATGGGAGCCACATCATGGACTGCACCTGACGGGTGAGAGCTAGTTGGCACATGTTTTAAATTTAGAAGAAGAGGAAGAGCCAGCGAATGATACACTAAAGGAGCAGCCCGAGACATAGGAAGAGAACCAAGAGAGAGCTGTGTCTTTAAGGCCAATTGAGTGGAGCATGGTGAGGAGGAGTTTATGGTCTACTGTATCAAATGCTGCAGAGAGATTCAGAAGAATCAGTAAAGAATAATCACCATTTCTTTTTGCTGTTGGGAGATCATTAGACACTTTAGTAAAGGCAGTTTCTGTAGAGTGAAGAGGGCGAAAGTCAGATTGTAAGGGGTCAAGAAGAGAGTTTGCAGAGAGATAACTTATTAAGCGAGAATAGACAAGACATTGAAGGAGTTTAGAGATGAAGGGGAGGTTAGAAAAAGGTTGGTAGTTAACAGCACAGCTCAGGACAAGAGATGTTTTTTTTAGTAGTGGGGTTGTAACAGAGTGTTTAAAGGAGAAGGGAAAGATACTAGAAGAGAGTTTGAAAATTTTAGTTAGGTGAGTGATGACAGCCAGGCAGAGGGACTGGAGGAAGTGTGATGGTATAGAATCGCTGCTACAGGTCGTGAGTCGAGAAGAAGAGAGAAACCTGGAAACTTCTTCCTCTGTTATAGGTTCAAAAGAGGAGAGAGCAAATGTGGAGGAATTGGAGGGAGGAGGATTGAAATTGGGAACTGGGAGATTATTTCCTGCCGTCACAGGCGGACTGGCCATAGAGCCTACAGGGAAATTTCCCGGTGGGCCAATCCCCAGGGGGCCGCCTGGGCTCTCCTCATGGCCGGCCAGTGGAAGTTTTTGGGGATGGATTTTGTGCTAGCGGCAGTATTTTGTGATGGACTGTGGTATTTGGCTCAGTGGGGGTGGTATAATGTGCACAATATGGTATTATAGGCCTCTCCCTTCCCAGTCCACTCCTGTCCTGCCGGATACTGCCAATACTGCCATACTCTGAAGTAGGTGGCCATGCCATCAACGCAGAGGTCAGTGACAGGTTCTGGAACCTTAGGGCTTAGAAGGGAATGAAAAGTGTCAAAGAGTCGTTTTGGGTTATTTGAGAATGAGGAGATGAGAGAGGTGAAGTACTTTTGCTTGGCAATGTTGAGAGATGAATTGTATCTTTTGAGCATAAATTTATAGTGGAGGAAGTCTTCTGATATTTGTGATTTTCTCCATAAGCGTTCTGCATATTTGGAGAAGCGCTGGAAAAAACGTGTTTCAGATTTATGCCAAGGTTGTCGTGTTCTGTGTCGGGAGGGTCAGATTGATATTGGAGCGACTTTATCTAGGGTGGTTTTGAGGGTCTGGTTGTAATCATTGGCAGCCAAGTCTGGACAGGAGAGGGAAGAGGTTGGAGTAAAAGCTAATTTTAGGGTGTTAATAAGTTGCTGGCAGTTAATAGTGTGCAGGTTTCTGTAAGTGTGAAAACTAGGATTGTCATGAGAAAAGTGAGAGGTCTTAATAGTAAATGAAAGTAGATTGTGGTCAGAAAGTGGGAAGGGTGAGTTACTTAAGTTTAGAACTGAGCAATGACGGAAGAAGACTAGATGCAGTGTGTTGCCCTGTTCATGTGTGGCAGAGGAAGTAAGTTGTGATAGGCCAAGAGAGGAGGTTAAACATAGAAAGTGAGCGGCTGATGGGGAGATAGGATCATCAATGGGGATATTAAAATCACCTATAATAAGAGTTGGTGATTCAGAAGATAGGAAGTGAGGAAGCCAAGCTGCAAAGTGATCCAGGAATTGGTGAGGGGAGTCTGGGGGACGATAGACAACTGCAACTCTCAGGGGGAATGGATGAAAGAGTCTGATGGTGTGAACCTCAAAAGAGGGGAATGTGAGGGTACAGGAGGAGAGACCTGAAATGTGCACTGTGAAGAAAGTAGTATGCCTACTCCTCTACCGTGCCGCGTCATCAGGTCTGGGGGTATGGGAGAAGTGAGGTCCACCATAAGATAGGGCAGCAGGGGAAGCAGTGTCTGAGGGTTGAAGCCAGGTTTCTGTAAGAGCCAGCAAGTTCAGAGAATGTGAGAGAAAAAAATTGTGGATTGTGGGGAGTTTATTACAATATGACCATGCGTTCCAGAGTGCGCAGGAGAGGGAGTGCAGTGAACATTAATAAGATTTTTGGGGTTTCTGTTTGTGGCAGAAAAGAAGCTGAAGTTAGCAGCAGAAGGAGGGACAGGATTTGGTTCAATTTCCCCTGCAACTAGTAGCAGAAGAACCGAAAGAGACAGCAAGTGTTTGAAAGATTTATATTGGTGTTTTTTATGCTACACCATGGAGGAAGATCGGTCATGGTAATGTATGAGGGTATAAAGTGTATGCGAACTGAACAAGGATGAGGGAAGGAGGAAGGGACTGATGTGGAGAGAAGGGACAGAGGATGGAAGGTGTGTAGCAATGAGAAGAGTAGCCAGAGCCTGGGTGAAACAATAAATTGTAGCCTACCTGTGCTGTGTTTAAGTAGTACACATAGCACCTCTGTCTCCTGCCCCGTCTAACTGCCATGAATAACTGCCAGGCGTTTAGGCAATATGGCAGAGATGGTGCTTTGGCTCGTGCTGATCCCTGCAAGTGCTTCCCCATAGACTGTGTCTAGATTTATAGGAAGTGTGATCACAGGACTAGGGGTAATTTAGCTCATTAATCAATTAATCACTAAAGTAAGGCACATGAGATAAGATGCTATATGTAGATAAACAAACAAAGCAAAGGATCTGGATGGGGCATAAAATCACTACAGATCACAAGCATTAAGCAGTCACATAAATCAGATGTCAACTGGAAGAACATCTCTAGGACTAATCACAATGATATCACACTTGCAGAACATAGTATACATTGATGAATATGTGAAGGTGCAGCGAGCCGGACCGCAGGGGCTCGCTTGAGCGTTGGGGATATGTCACAGTGTCTAATGGTGTCGGTGGTAAGACTACTCACGGTTTGGCGACTGCTGGGCACCTTTTCCTCCAGGGCACCTCTGGTCCACAGGAACACTGCCGGATGGTGAGGCGAGGGGCCCTTGATGTTGTGGTATTTAGGTGTCTAGGTATCTAGGAGTCCTGGTAGGTCGTGATGCCAGTGTCTTAGGTAGACACAAAGTTTATAGTAATAATAAAAAGGAGGCAGCTTTAGTAAAAACAGTAGAAAACATTTACTTATGCCTTGAGGTAATCAGGTTTCATGGTAGATAGTTTACAATTCAATTCCTTCTACAGAGGATGATGTCAATGCTGCCGCAGGAATCCTTATACAGGCTGGTTCAGTTCAGATAAGCATTTACTCAAGGTTCCTTTGATATTTCCTAATTTCTCCTTCCCATTCCACCTGTCCCAGTTCTGGCTCTGGATCCACTTTAGTAGTATAGATTAGCACTCCCTCAGGGCGGTCCCCTGTATGGCAGGAATTAGTACTTCTGCTCCATTGTTTTCTGGGTGCATGAAACATAGATTAGTCCTCACTTGCCAAAGGGTTAAAAGTGGGTACTAATACAACTCGACGTCTCTAGCTGTATAAAGATATGTGCAGGTGCTAGAAGCGATACCTGGTGCACACTGGTGTCCACAAAGCATACAATCAGCCTTTTACCTAAGCTGGTCTTCCTTGATCCAGTTCAAAGCATAGTTTCTGGTGGCTAGTGTCGTAAGTATCAGGAATAAGTCTGACTTGGCCAGGGTCAGGCACATCTGACAACCTCAGGATGGAAGGTTCTCTCTCCTCCTGCACTAAACTTTAGTTACTCCTCTCTCCTCTCTTACTGAGTCATGACTGACCTCTTAACTCCTTCTCTCTGGTTCTGACCAGGTCACATGGTGATATACTATTACATAGCACCACCTAGTGGTGAAACATCCAAATAGTTTACTCAGCCTATATTAGGTCCTGCAGCAGACAAGAATATACATACATTATTACAAATGACATGGCTATTGCAAATAGAAATACAGACATTTTGCTGTGTCCCTTTCCACACATAAGTGGGACACTGCAAAGGCCTATACCAGGGAAGATGGAAGCTGCACTATTATCTGGCTTTGGGAAAGCTGGGTGGAGCAGTATTGTCCAGATGCAATGCAGACACACCTGTATAAAGAGAGGAGAGAAGAAAGTTCTCCAACTGCCATGATTAACTGCCAAGCACTTTGGCCAGGCAATATGGCACTTTGGCAGAGATGGTGCTTTTGGCTCGTTGTGATCCCTTTGCCTCATCTGACCATTTGTCATGAGTTAAGAGGTCTAGCCCAGATTTAAAATATATCTTTGTTTGCTTAGACTTGTTATGGACAGTTGAAGTTGTATGGCTTGGGCTAAAGGTTCAATAGCGAGTATAAAAATCAGTGAGGATAAAGGGCAACCCCGTCTCCTTCAGTTATTATAGAAAATGTATAGGATGATGCTCCATTGGCAAACACCCTAGCTGTTGGTGAGGAGTACAGGGCTTTAACCACTGTCAAAAACATGTTACAGATACCAATAGTATCCAGTACTGCTGCAGATAGGACTTTACATAAATAATGTAAAAGTGTTCCATGGAAGATCTTGTAATAAATACCTGATAAGTCATCTGGGCCAATGAATTTATTCAAAGGCAAAGACAGGACAGTCTTGACCAATTTCTCATGTGTTAGGTGGAAGGACAATTTTCTTGTTGATGAGATACAGAGGGAAGGTTTAGCTTGGACAGGTATGTGTTGGCAAAGGAGATTTCGATCCAAATTTCAGGAAAAATTTAATTCGTCCCAAAGTCAAATTTCCTTGCACTTCGTTGTAACGAAATCATATTTTTTTCTAAAATGGCTGCATATGTTAGAATGAGGAAGTAGGAAGCCTGGGAACAAGGGAGCACCCACAATGCCATGCAGCCAGCCAGCCAGCCCCTGTGATGTCACAGCTCTATAAATCACCTCAGCCTGCTCGGTCTCCGCCATTTTCCAGAGAACTGCAGGGAGACATGTGACAGGCACTAGGGACAGTTTTTAGGAAAGAATTCATTCACAAAAAATAACTATTGACCAGCTCAGGGAAAGATTAATCACAGTGTGCGGATATAATAGAGAGGCTTTATCCATATATAGGGAGAGAGCAGGGATCAATAGGAGAGTGTAAAGCCTGGGTAACAAGAGCATGTCTATTACACCTTGCTGCACGAATTGGGAATACAAAGTAATGTAATACTATAATCAGTAATTTCATTCATCCTGGATTCTGTTATTGGGGTGAATTTGTGGTCTGATACAACCAGTTTTGGGGTGTACTTAGTTGATATATAAGTACTTCCTTTCATCTTTGCTTCTGTGGTGAAAATGCGGTATGATACAACCAGTTTCGGGATATTTTTATTTTATATATAAGTACTTCCATTCACAGTTGCTTCTGGGTTGAAGTCGTGGCCTAATACTACTACTCTTTTACCCTTGCACTTTCTTTTCATTTAATAGCGGCAGAAGGAGGGGGTGGGGGTGGTAGTCGCATATCTGCCAGTGAAATCTAGCGGTCATGTTTTCACCAGCAATCCAGCTTTCCTTGAGTGGTTCACTCTGTCTTGGTCTTCATCAAAAGTGACATCAGACGCCCCCAGCCAGGAGTTGGTGGGTTTCACTAACACAAAGCTTAGGTGGCATGGCCCGGAAATAACCACTGTGCCCCCACCTGTCCTCAACCTGCCTCTGTGATTTTCTGTTCCTTCAGTTTGAGAATTATTGTATGCCCCACATTTCAGTGAGGACTAGCTTCTAGAGGACAGTCAGCAGCGAATGCCCATCCAAGATCTGGAGGAGACCTCTACTGCTTCCTCTGGTAAGCAGGCAAGTAGTACCAATGAGAGTTGCGTGGGAGCTGGTGTTGTGAGCTGTCATGCACGTGGCCCTTAGACTGGTGAGGGTGATATCAGTGACGTGCAAAAAGTAGTGGATGATGACTTCATCATCATCAGGAGAAGAGGGTGGCAGCTTGCATGTTAGGCAGTGGCTGAGCCAGCAGGGTGACAGTGTGAGATCTGTAACAAATGTGCCCGGGGTAGACCGCCTGCTACGCATAAGCCTAGCTGTCCGGAAAGAAGTAGCAGTGAAGAGGTTCACAGAGGCAGCATTAGTAGGCAGTCAGCATGGAGTGTTGGGGGAAAAAGGCCATACTCGTGGCAATTTTTCATCAACCCGCTGGAGGACTTCAGCATGGCCATTTGCAGAATCTGTGGGCAGAAGGTAAAGTGTGGCCAGGGTGCCAATGTTGGCACCATGGCCCTATGTCAGTACATGCAGCGTCACCATAAAGTGGCTTTCGAAAACTATGGTGCTAATGTAGGGGTACAGCCTGACGCAGCAACCGCTGCATCACCCAGTGGCCTGCACCTATTCTTCAGCAGTCAAAGCTCCACCACCTCAGCAGAAGGGAGCTGATGCTCCTGCTCCTCCTCCTTGTCGTCACTCATTTCGTCAGCAATCAATCACAGAGGCGACTGGAAAAAGACAACAATATGAGTGCACTTATCCAAAGGCGCAGAAGCTGAATATGCTCCTGGCCAAGTTGCTGGTACTACAATCCCCCCCTTTCCATGTGGTGGACCTTTCAGAGAACTGATGGCTTGTGCCAAGCCAAGGTGGAGAGTCCCAAGTAGAGATGAGCGAATCATTCAAAAAATTTGACCAATAGATTTGTTGTATTTGCGTACAAAATATACGTAATAACGAACGTTCATTTAAAAAATGTACGCAACTTCTTATAAGACGTACGCATGAGCGTACAAATAGCGTATGAATCCTCAGCGTACTATTGTCTATGCGATTATGTAATACGCAGGCACGCACGACGAGAGGCCACGCGTGCACTCCTCAGAGGCATAGCAAATATTCGAAAATGGCATCCAGGCGATCCTCATCATTTAGCTCTGCTCCACAGCTGAAATACATAGTCCGGCTGATGGACCGGCAGGATTACGATTTACGATGGCACACACCTCCACCCGAACCAGCATAAAAAGGAGGTGATCCAGCAGGTGATCCGGGACTTGCGCCATCGTTTCGACACCTTGAGGACCCCGGGCCAGATCCAGTGTAAATGGTCAGATCTGAAATCGTCCTCAGAGGCAGTATGTATATTTGAGGTAGAACAAGTAAGGTGCTGTCTATCTGGCAAAGTGCATAGTACAACCATCCACCATACTATAAAGTGAATATGAGGACACATTGCAGTACCTGTAAAGAAATACACACAATGGGCAACATACTTGAAAACGTTGCTGAAAGGTAAAAACATTAGTGCAAACAATCCAGTGCAATTTGCAAACAATATAGTGCAAATACATTATAGGTATAATGTAAACATTTTAAATGTCACCTACCTAGTATGCTCACGGACACGTTTAAGTCTCTTTTCTTCAGACGCTTGTCATAGAACTGGAACAGAGTCCCAAACTCAGTTGCAATTTGTAATCCACATAGGTAAAATTGTAATCCAAATGGGTAAAAAAATAGCAGCAAAGGTTCCTTAAAAAACCTCTTTCAAGGGGCTCCCCAATAACCTGAAAAGGGGGAAAAAGGGATGAGGCGCACGTATGCGCAACTTGGTTAAAACTTTTTTTTTTGATGGGGGGAGTCCTGACAATCCATGGCCATCTGGCTGAGGACAAACGCAGGGCAACAAAAATAAAAACAAACGCCAACTAGTGCTCACCCTTCAGGTCAAGTCCATGTTGTGGCTCCCATAAAAGCTGCACGATCCTTACTTAAGGGCCAGCAGGTCCTCTTCACTGCTGCTGGAGCTAAAAGACATGAGAGGGCACTCCTGCCTCATCAAAGCGCCACTGGCTGCGGCAGCAGACCCCCACGACCTCTCAGGGATGGTCTTGGTAGTGACCGGGCGGTCACACTGGCAAGGGCCTTGGCAACTTGGGCCTTGCCCATTACCTTGTAGTGGCCAGATCCTCCTGCCGGCATACAAGATGACAGAATCTCCGGCTGTAAGGGGTCTGGTAACGGTCTTCCGCGAGCGGCGGACTGTGCAGCCTGCATCTCCCATGGCAGTTGGTATTGTACCGCCGATGGCTGGTACACGAAACTGTTGGTGGTCATCTGTCCCACATGAAGGATCGACGGCGGTGGCAAATCTGGTATCAGGGGTTCCAGCTGAGTTTGGGATTCCTCCTCAGATCGCAAAGTAATCCCATCATTGGTCTCATGGGAACACCAAGCCTCTTCTGCGGCCTGGGCCTCCTCACTCCAGTCTTCCGGGGGCGCTGCAGGAGTAGCTGGTCGCTTAAGGAGTTTCACCCCAGTAGAGGAGGAGGCTCTTCATGGGGGTATACTCCACGTAATCCCCTGCCTGGAGAATGTGGCGGATGGGTGGAAGATTCGGCCGCTTTACAGAATGGCGGTTGACATATAATTCTTCTGCCGTCTCCTCATCGGCGATAAAACCTACTCCCCGTTCCACACTGAACCAAATAACAGTACCCCTTTGGCGCTCCAGCTTGGGGTCATCGGACCATGGGTGCTCCAACACCTGAACAACCCACTCCTCTACCAACTTTTCAGGTAAGGGCGTTCCGGGTGACAGCCTCGGGGACCATAGAATTTTGCCGAAGGGAGCAGTCTTTCCGTGGCGGAGCGGGAACTCCTTCGGCCTCGGCCGTGTCAGCCAGTGGAGTGAACACCTCAGCGGACAGCTCAACCGACTTCTTAGGCTGCCGGACATATTGAGAGACGTAAATCTCCTCCGGTTCCTTCTCCTCATAGGGGTCGGTGCCCCACACCATGCCTCCCCAGTCAGGGCCTTGCTGTGTCGCCATCTTAATTGCCTGAGTTGCCTTGTCTTCCTTGCGCACAGGAGAAGGGGGTGGAGCTACCGGGGAGGAGTCTTCATCGCTAATGAATTGAATTCGTACGCAACAGTGTATAGAGTAACTTATACTTAGCAATAGTGTATAATTTATAGGACAAACTACATAGCGAATGCGTACAAAACTGAAGCAAATCACCTAATATTTGGATTCGCTTCACAGCTAAAAATTCCCAAGATTCGATACAATCAACTAATCGACGAATCGATTCACTCATCTGTAGTCCCAAGCCATCATTACTTCTTGAAAAAGGCAGTACCAGCGCTGAAAACATATTTTGAGCCTGTTGATGTTTACTTTTCATGGCAGTGCTGATGTGTGAAGCTATAACTGCGGTCTGGAACAATATATGTCCTGTATGGCTTACTGGATAAATGTGGTTTCTGCCCATCCACATCAGCAACTTGGCCAGGAGACGGAACTGTTGCATCTGCGTTCTCAAGCTGTTGGTCCTGCGCCAAAGTCCTCCTTAGCCTCTACTGCAGACACAATTAAGAGTGCTCCTCCAGCATACCACATGTGCAGAGCAGGGAGGTGTCATGCTGTTTTGCATCTAGTTTGCCTGGGCGAACGGAGTCACACAGAGAAGGAACTTCTGTGTGTTCTCCATCAAGAAATCAAATCCTGGTTGTCTCCTCGCCAACTAAAAAAAATAAACATGGTCACCGACAACTGAAAGAACATTGTTTTGGCACTGCGTCAAGGAGGGCTGAGCCATGCGTCCTGAATGGCACATGTCTTTAATCTGATTGTAAAGCGGTTCCTGAAGTCTTCAACCCATCTACAAGACATCCTGAATATGGCCAGGAATCTGTGCGTGCATTTCAGCCACTCGTACACTGCAAAGCACATCCTCCTTGAGCTGCAAAGGCAGAATGGTGTTCATAACATCAGCTGATATGCGACGTTTCCACAAGTTGGAACTCCACCCTCCATATGTTGGACCGACTATGTGAACAGAGAAAGGCCATTAACAATTTCTTGATTATGCAGGCAGACAGGAGCACTCTCCTGTGTAACTTTGATGTTAGCCAGTGGAAGCGCATGTGTGACACCTGCCGTTTGCTCAGGCCCTGTATAATGTACAGTACAGAGCTGTATGTGTATAATGTACTATGTAGAGCTGTTTGTATATTGTACAGTACAGAGCTGTGTGAATAATGTTCAGTGCAGAGCTGTGTGTATAATTTACAGTGCAGAGCTGTATTTGTGAAATGTACAGTGCAGTGCTGTGTGTATAATGCGCAGAGATGTATGTGTATAATCTACAGTGCAGAGCTATGTGTATAATGTACAGTGCAGAACTGAGTGTGTACAATGTACAGTGCAGAGCTGTGTGTATAATGTACAGTGCATAGCTATGTGTATATAATGTAGAGCACAGAGCTGTGTGTGTATAATGTACGGTGCAGAGCTGTGTGTATAATGTATAGTGCAGAGCTGTGTGTATAATGTACAGTGCAGAACTGAGTGTGTACAATGTACAGTGCAGAGCTGTGTGTATAATGTACAGTGCATAGCTATGTGTATATAATGTAGAGCACAGAGCTGTGTGTGTATAATGTACGGTGCAGAGCTGTGTATATAATGTACGGTGCAGAGCTGTATGTATAATGTATAGTGCAGAGCTGTGTAGAGTAGAGAATATGTGTTTGTCTTATGCCCTTTTCACACGAGCGGGAGACTCGCATGTCTCCCGCAACACATCTACAGGGCTGGACTCGGCACTGACAGGGATCACAGAGCATTATATGCGATCCCAGTCAGTGCAGGAGTCCAGCCCTGTAGATGCGTTGCGGGAGACATGCGAGTCTCCCGCTCGTGTGAAAGGGGCATTAGGCTCTTGCACATATCTCTGTTTCTGACTCATGAGAAAAGGTCGCCTGGAGCCTGACTCCTCCCACACAGTCACATGGTCATGACATCATCACAAGTCCTTTTCCTCCTCTAGTGGGGTAGCCTGACCCCACCCACACATGATCACATGGTCATTACATAATGAAAGGTCCTTTAACCCACTATTTATGGAAGCTTTCGAGCAGTGAAAGCGGAAAAGGTAGGGCCTGTTCTATTTATTATGTCTGTTATTCACTTCCTGCCAAAAAAAAAACTGTTGTGTGAATAATCCCATAACTTACCATTGTTCTCATCATAGATGTGTGACTGCCATTAAAAACAAAAACGTCCATCACATTTCCGTTTTTCACTGTCGCATGCGTTTAGCTTTACTGGGGCAGAATATGAAAGGGGAACATACATTGTCCTGAAACATGAAAGACCTGCCTCCAGCCTCTATAATTTATTATCTTCTCCAATGTCTCCTTCTCCTCTCCATTAATTTTACATGGGATTTTGTAGGGTTTTACATCTCATCTTTTTTCCATTCAGGTTCCTACAATATAGAATTCCTCTCACTGGAGATCTTCTATATAAGATCCTTCTCCTTGCTGTCCTGTCAAGGATGGATAAGACAAGATGGCAGAGAGTATAATAAATCTCACCCTAGAGATCCTCTTCCGGCTTACTGGAGAGGTGAGAGATTCTGATGATGTCACATTACATCATCTTATCTATGTTACTAACAGATGGACATGACTGGAGAGGTGAGGG
Source organism: Rhinella marina (assembly GCA_900303285.1). NCBI lineage: Eukaryota > Metazoa > Chordata > Amphibia > Anura > Bufonidae > Rhinella > Rhinella marina. The sequence goes on along the minus strand of ONZH01019377.1, from coordinate 25,243 downwards.
ACTCTGGAGATGTATGGAGTGATATTTATTACTGTGTCTCTCCATAACCAGGACTACACAGTAGTGAAGAAGACCTCTAGTGAGCGCTGTCAGGACCCTGTGTCTGAAGGATGGGGAAGAACCCTGAGCCCAATCACAGGGCCTCCACCTCACCCCCTGATACATGAGGAAATCAATAGAGAGAAGATCCTAGAACTCATCAGCAAGATGATTGAGCTGCTGACTGGAGAGGTGACACTGCTGGGAATGGTTGGACATTATACAGGAACGCTATGAAGGGATCTGGGTGATGACTGTATCATTGTGTTGTCAGGTTCCTATAAGGTGTCAGGATATCACCGTCTATTTCTCCATGGAGGAGTGGGAGTATTTAGAAGGACACAAAGATCTGTACAAGGACATCATGATGGAGGATCACCGGCCCCTCACATCACCAGGTAATAGACATGACTAAATCCACACGTCCTCTCATTATCTGTATGTAAGAAATGAATTCAGTCATTGGATGTGTTTCCTACAGTTAAAGAAGAGAGGAGAAAACCGGAGAGATGTCCCAGTCCTCGTCTTCCACAGGATGGCTCAGAAGAACATCACAGTGTCCCACAGGAAGATCAGGTAGATGGAGATAAGCTCTTATGAAATGTCCCCTATGATGTGTAGAAGGTTGTGAACAACTTGTGTTCAGTCTTGTTTTATCCACCAGTATTATATGTTTTATTCTTGTATAATGAGAAAGGTGGAGATGGCAGGATTACATCTGATAGGGATCTGGACTCTGCTGCAGTGGAACCACCAGGCCACTACTTCATGAAGTAGTTTCTGTGAAAGTAACTATTGATCCATGAGAGTATCAGAGAAAACTGTAGTCAAGGCTAGGCCAAGGTCAGGACAGGCAGACTATGTGCAGGGCAGGCAGCTCAGGTTCAGAACGGATATCAGACAATCATCAGGTGACCGTATATTGTTCTGTCCTTCGTTTTGTAGGCTTTTAGACTTGACAAAGAAGTTTTAAAACCAAGGTTACAAATAAAGAAAAATTATTAAATGTTATTGTAGTTGTGCTTGCACCAAGAGGTGTTAGAACGTCTCAGGCTGTCCACCATCAGCAACATCCTGTCTACTTTAATCATCAGGTGAGACAGTGAAGGGGCAAATCTAGAAGTCAGTACACAGAACAGGCAAACAAGATAATGGCACACCTTTTCAGAAAAGTAGCATACTAGAGCCTATTGCTCAGGCACTTTTCTATGGCTGAGTAGATTAGATTATGCTTGTGTTTGGTCTTTAAGGGGCGGAAAGAGTGAGTGCACATGGCCTAGGGGCAGAAGGAGCTATTTTCAGCATGAAGCAGGCAGGAATACCACCGGAGTATTGAATCTATGGAGCAAGTGATCAGGGCACCGGCCATGCCCACCAGCAGAGGAGGAGCAGTTGTAGGCATGGACTATTACTAAAACAGATAAATGCTGTGATCTCATCACTGGTCGTCAGGTTAATGACTGTTCTTTTCTGGTCATATAAAACATTCCACACAACTTCTCCAACCACCTGATGACTTCTACAATTTTCTTTTTCAGCTTGTGAATCCAGGTGAAGATCTGAACATTATATATGTTACAGAGACATATGTGAGGGGTGAGGAGCAGAGTATAGAGGACATTCCTACAGATAACCGGCCAGGTGAGTAATGATCACTGAATAAAGCTGAGAAGACACACAGATTCTTCTCATTCGCTGGATACTGATTACTTATTCCACTGTCAGGTACTGGTACAGCAGCAGCATCAGGAGACCACTGAGTGTCAATGTGACATAATGTGGAGGTGGCAGCAGCATTGGGAGACCAAGAGTGGCAAGGTGACATAATGTGGAGGTGGCAGCAGCATTGGGAGACCACAGAGTGGCAAGGTGACATAATGTGAAGGACGCAGCAACAACAGCATCAAGAGACCACAGAATGGCAAGGTGACATAACATGGAGGTAGCACAAGCATCTGGAGACCACAGAGTGAAAAGGTGACATAATTTGGAGGTGTCTGCAGCAGCATCAGTAGACCACAGACTGGCAAGGTGACATAATGTGGAGAAGGCAGCAGCAGCATAAGGAGACCACAGAGTGGCAAGGTGACATAATGTGGAGGTGGCAACAGCAGCATCAGGAGACCACAGAGTGGCAAGGTGAAATAATGTAAAGGTGGCTCAAGCTTAGGGAGACCACAGAGTGGCAAGGTGACAAAATGTGGAGGTGGCAGCAGCATGTGACTACAGAGTGGCAAGGTGAGATAATGTGGAGGTGGCAGAAGCAGAATCATGAGAACAAAGAATGGCAAGGTGACATATGTGGAGGTGTCAGTAGCAGCATCAGGAGACCACAGAGTGAAAAGGTGACATAATGTGGAGGTGACAGAAACATCATAAGGAGACCACAGAGTGGAGAGGTCACATAATTTGGAGGTGGCAGCAGCCGCATAAGGACACAACAGAGTGGCAAGGTGACATAATGTGGAGGTGGCAGCAGCAGCATAAGAAGTCCACAGAATAGCTAGGAGATATAATGCGAAGGACTCAGCAGCAACAGCATCAGGTGAGAAAAAAGTGGCAAGGTGACATAGTGTTGATGTAAGAGCATCAGGAGACCACAGAGTGGCAAGGTGAAATAATGTAAAGGTGGCAACAGCAGCATCAGGAGACCACAGAGTAGCAAGGTAACATAATGTGAAGGACACAGCAGCAACAGCATCAGGAGAGCACAGAGTGGTAATGTGACATACTATGGAGGTGACATAATGTGGAGGTGGCAGCAGCAGCATCAGGAGGCCACTGAGTGGCAAGGTGACAGAGTGGAGGTGGCAGCAGGAGCATAAGGAGACCACTGAGTGGCAAGGTGACATAATGTGGAGGTGGCAGCAGAAGTATAAGGAGACCAGAGTGGCAAGGTGACATAATGTGGAGGTCAGGCATACAAAAAATAAAGTTGGAGGAGACGGCACTTCCTTAGTGGATTTTCAAGGATTTCAAGCAATGCTTGAAAAAGGCCTCCTTGGCTGAAACATAGCATCCGGAATAAAAATCCACTAAGGATATGCTGTCTCCTCCAACTTTATTTTTTGTATCTCTGATCGCCTTATCTTTTGCAGGGGATTAGCCACCCTTGCTGGAGACGTGCACCCTCCACTGAGCATCCTGTGGCATGCTGTCCTACCCATATGCTTTCAAATAATGTGCAGGTGTCAGCAGCAGCATCAGGGGACCACAGAGTGGCAAGGTGACATAATGTGGAGGTGGCAGCAGCAGCATAAGGAGACGACAGAGTGAAAAGGTGACATAATGTGGAGGTGGCAGCAGCAGAATCAGGAGACCACAGAATGGCAAGGTGACATAATGTGGAGGTGGCAGCATCGGAATCAGGAGAACACAAAGTTACAAGTTGACATAGAGGGGAGGTGGCAGCATCAGGAGACCACAGAGTGGCCAGGTGAGATAATGTGAAGGTGGCAGCAGCAGAATCAGGAGAACAAAGAATGGCAAGGTGACATAATGTGGAGGTGGCAGCAGCAGCATAAGGAGGCCACAGAGTGAAAAGGTGACATAATGTGGAGGTGGCAGAAAAAGCATAAGGAGACCACAGAGTGGAGAGGTCACATAATTTAGGGGTGGCAGCAGCAGCATAAGGAGACCACAGAGTGGCAAGGTGACATAATGTGGAGGTGGCAGCAGCAGCATAAGAAGTCCACAGAGTGGCAAGAAGACATAATGTGAAGGATTCAGCAGCAACAGCATCAGGTGAGAAAAGAGTGGCAAGGTGACATAGTGTTGATGTAAGAGCATCAGGAGACAACAGAGTGGCAAGGTAACATAGTGTTGATGTAACAGCATCAGGAGACCACAGAGTGGCAAGGTGATATAGTGTTGATGTGACAGCAACACCATCAGGAGACCACAGAGTGGCAAGGTAACATAATGTGGAGGTGGCAGTAGCAGCATTAGGAGACCACAGAGTGGCAAGGTGACATAATGTGGAGGTGGCAGCAGTAGCATCAGGAGACCTCAGAGTGGCAAGGTGACATAATGTGGAGGTGGCAGCAGCAGCATAATGAGACCATAGAATGGCAATGTGAATAATGCGGAGGTGACAGCAGCATCAGGAGACCACAGAGTGGCAAGGTGACATAATGTGGAGGTGGCAGCAGCAGCATAATGAGACCACAGAATGGCAATGTGAATAATGCGGAGGTGACAGCAGCATCAGGAGACCACAGAGTGCCAAGGTGACATAATGTGAAGGACGTAGCAGCAACAGCATCAGTATAAAACAGAGTGACAGGGTGACATAGTGTTGATGTAACATCATCAGGAGACTACAGAGTGCCAAGGTTACAGTGTGGAGGTGACATCAGCAGCATCAGGAGATCACAGAGTGGCGAGGTGACATGATGCGGAAGTGGCAGCAGCAAAATCAGAAGACAATAGAGTGGCAAGGTGACATAATGTGGAGGTGGCAACAGCAGCATCAGGAGACCACTGAGTGGCAAGATGACATAACATGGAGGTGACACAAGCATCAGGAAACAACAGAGTGGCAAGGTGACATAGAGTGGAGGTGGCAGCAGCATCAGAAGACCACAGAGTGGCAAGGTGACATAATTTGGAGGTGGCAACAGTGGCATCAGGAGTGGCAAGGTGACATAGTGTAAAGGTGGCAGCAGCAGCATCAGCAGACCACAGAGTAGCAAGGTGACATAATGTGGAGGTATCAACAGCATCAGGACACCACAGAGTGGCAAGGTGACATAGTGTTGATGTGACAGCAACAGTATCAGGAAACCACAGAGTGTCAAGGTTACATAATTTGGAGGTGGCAGAGCAGCATCAGGAGTCCACAGAGTGGCAAGGTTACCGTGTGGAGGTGGCAGCAGCAGCATCCGGAGTCCACAGAGTGGCAAGGTTACATAATGTGGAATTGGCAGCAGCAACAACAGTAAACCACAGAGTGGCAAGGTGACATATTGTGGAGGTGGCAGTAGGAGCATCAGGAGACCTCAGAGTGTAAAGGTGACATAATGTGGAGGCGGCAGCAGTGGCATCAGGAGACCACAAAGTTGCAACTTTCATAGAGTGGAGGTGGCAGCAGCAGCATCAGGAGACCACAGAGTAGCAAGGTGACATATTGTTGATGTAACTGCATGAAGAGACCAAAAAATGGCAAGCTGACATAATTTAGAAGTGGCAGAAGCACATTCAAGAGACCACAGAGTGGCAGGGTGACAAAGTGTGGAGATGGCTGCAGCAGCATTAGGAGACAACAGAGTGGCAAAGTGACATAATGTGGAGGTGGCAGCAGCAGCAGCATGAGGAGAACACAGAGTAGCAGGATTACATATTGTAGAGGTGGGAGTAGCAACAGTGTGGAGGTGGCAGCAGCATCAGGAGACCACAGAGTGGCAAGGTGATATAATGTAGTGGTGGCACCAGCAGCAGCTTTAGAAGACCACAGAGTGGCAAGGTGACATAGTGTGGAGGTGGCAGCAGCATCAGAAGACCATAGAGTGGCAAGGTTACATAATTTTAAGGTGGCAGCATCAGGAGACCACAGAGTGGCAAGGTGACATTGTGGAGTTTGCAGCAGCATCAGGAGACCACAGAGTGGGGAGGTAGGTGTCTGTAACTGTACCCACTGACAATGGTGAGCGTAAGAAGGAACACTTGGCATCAGAAGGGTGGCAGCATCAGAATAGTAGCCATAGTAGAGGCAGTTAGCCAGAAGAATTCAATTCCTTTTGTCAAGGTTTTGGTGAGGCAGCATAGATGATCTAATCTGATGCATCAGGCATTGATGGGTGGAAATCCTGGCTGATCCATGCCTGATTCATCTTGACAAAGGTCAGTCTCTCCACATTTTGGGTGGACAAGCAAGTTCTTCTTGGGGTAACTATGGCCCCCTCCGCACTAAACTCTGATGCCACACTACTGGCCAGGCAGGACATACACATCCAAAAAAGGCTTTAGAACATATAACTGGAGCGCTATACGCCAAATAATACTTTTTTGGCCACTAGTCAATGCCAAAAAGGGCTGTAATTTTCTCACTTCACCACTCAATGGCTAATTAACCCTTTTTTCCCCCACTAATACACGCCAAAAAAAGGATTTAGAACGTATAACTGACGCTCTATACACCAAATATATATATTTTTTTTGGCCAATAATACACGCTAAAAAAGGCTTACATTTTTTCACTTCACCACGCAACGGCTAGTAAGCCCTTTTTCCCCCACTAATACACACAAAAAAAGGCTTTAGAACATATAACTGCCCTACACAAGGGCTAATAAGACCCCAATTATTGGAATTATAGAGGTATCATCTATTGAAAACCTGAAATGAACAGCAGTATAATGGCAATTTGGATCCCCAGTCAGTGCACCAAGGCGTAATAGGATTGTTCCTATTACTCTGTCCCTAAACACTCCTATTGAACCCTGTTCTGCTTCAATACTTTCCTCCCTATACTTACCCTACATTAGAGATGAGCGAATCATCCAAAATTCGTTTTGGCGAATAATTGACCAATTTCTGACAAAATTTGTTCTAATAGAAATTTATTCGGTCAAATTTGCGTTAAAAAATAATCGTTGTTTTGTGAACATTACTACACAAATTACGAACATACAGTCAGTTTTGTTAAAAGTACGCAATATGTAAGCATTAGTGTACAAAGTGCGTATGAATCCTTAGCATACTATTGACTTGCGATTGCATCATACGCACAAGGCTAGGCCGCGGCATACAGTCTTTAGAAGCAGTCCGTATGAGGTAGAAAAGTAAGGTTCTAGCTATCTGGCTAAGTGCATAATTTACTACAGAACACAGTAAAATAAGTGCATAATAGGACACATTGCAGTACCTGAAAAAGAATACACACAATGGGCTAAAGTGCTTGAACGTTGCTGAACTTGTAAAAACATTATTCCTAAAATACAGCAAAGACATAATTATGCAAACATTTTAGTGCAATCAATTTCACATTTTCAAGCATAATAGGCTCAGATATACTTTTGAGTCTCTCCTCGTGGCTTCTTGGCATGATAAAACACTGGAACACAGTTCAAATTTCAATTGTAATCCACGTGAGGTTATTTTGTAATCCAAACGGGTAACGTGTAATCCACTTGGATAATATAAAATAGCAACAAATAGAGAACCCTCTTTGCAAAGGGGGCTCCCAAATAACCTGAGAAGAGGGGGGGAGGTAAATAGGTGCCCTTAGGCGCAACTGGGAATTTTTGGAGGAGGGAGTCCTGACAAGCCATGTCCATCTGGGTGAGAGTCAAACAGGGGGCAATACAAACTAAACAAAACAAGTGCCAACTAGCTCTCACCCATCAGGTGCAGTCCATGGTGTGGCTCCCATAGGTCCTCCTGAGGTGTCCATTAAATCACTCAGCCAGTAGAAGGGTTCCTCAGATGAGGGACCTGAAGTCCTTCTTGCTTGAACTACTGCTGAATGAAATCAGAGGACGCTCCTGCCTCCTGTAGGCCAAGCCGGTTGCCGTGGTAGAACTCTACTGCCCTCTTCTTTCAGAAGTCGGACTTGCGCCTTTACTTTTCCGGATTCTCCTGCCGGGACAGCAGGGGTAAGGACTTCTGGCTGCAGCAGTTGAGGCAAGGTTGCACCCAGGGAAGAAGCCCCAGCAGTAGCCTGGAACGTAAACAATGAAGTTGTCAGCTGATCCAGCTGAAAGGACTGTGATGGTGGTGGCACTGGCAGTCCAGGGATCAGAGGCTCTGGCTGTGGCTTCTCCATGAAAAGGAGGGTGCCATCTAGTGACTTCTGAAGGCTGCACACTCATACTTCGCCTAGTGGTTCCTCCGGCCAAACTTTAGGTGGTGATGTAGGGACCAGGGGTTTAGATAATACGGTAACCCCGGTAGTAAAGGGGCCTTTCAGGGATGTCATGAGGGTGTATTCCACCTGATCACCCACGTACAGGCTGTGTTGAGGTTGGGGCAGGTACGGCCGTTTCACTGACTCATGGCCCACGATGCCGTGCTCGTCATCCACCAGGAAGCCTGAGTCTCGCTCCGCAGAAAACCACAGGACAGTTCCCTTTCCAGTGTAGGGTCTCCCGGCCTTGGATGGTCCAGTACTTGGATGACCCAGTCCTCCACTGCATTATTGTACTCCCACCTGGTGCGTCAGAGGCGGCGAAATGGACGCTCCAGCTGCCTCTGCCGCACCAGCTTCACCATCCGGAAAGGCGAATATGGAGTCAGGAGCCGGTGAGACTCTTGCACAGTTGTACCGCTCTGATCTCTGGGGCGGGCGTTGGTTCGGGGTACTTGACCCCAAAGACCATCTCTCCCCACTTGGGTCGCAGTTCTTTCACCATGCTGTTTGCTGTGTCCTGACTCTGGATCTTGTTCACCGCTGGCTTAAACTGGAGACGAGGGCGGAGTAATGAGGGAGGAGTCTTCACTCCCTATACATGCTAATAGTTAGTTCTCAATGGGCCGGGCTGGTTTTTCCCGCTTGTAAGGGGGGCGTATCTTCACTTTCCCACTCTTGAGGGGGCGTATCATCATTTTCCTGCTTTGGGGGGCCCGGGGAGGGGTCAATAAGAATGCGTACATTGCATACGTAGTGTACGTAGCGTTAGCATTCAAAATTTTAAGAACATTTACGAATAATACGAAGCGAATCTGAAAAAATCCGGATTCACTTCGGAGTAGTAAAAATGGACGATTCGATGCGAATCTATGAAGGGGTGAATAGATTCGCTCATCTCTACCCTATACTTCTAATGCTCTTTCCCTGAACTTCTATTGAGCAAAATATAAGTATTCAAGTCTTTCCTAGCACTGTCCCTAGCGCCTGCTGACGTCTCTCCCTGCACTAAGTACACTGGAAAAGGGCAGAATCCAAAATGGCTGAGGCTATTCATAGGGCTGTGACATCACAGGGATGGCTAGCTGCTGATTGGCTATCGGCATGGCATTGTGGGTGATCCCTTAACATAACATGAACAACAGCCATTTTAGGAAAAAAATGTGATGCATTACCACAAAGCGTCAGGAAATTTGAATTCGGCGCAAATCTAATATTTCCTGAAATTCAAATCGAATTCCATTTCGGCAGCTTCCATTCACTCATCTCTAATTGCAAATAAAGTGCGGCCATTATTAATAATCCATTAATCACACAGATATTATCAGCTAAACCCTTGTATTTAGAAGAATTATCGTCAGTCTGTCAGTCTGTCAGTCTGACACTGACTTTTCTACACGGCTGCCATATCAAGACAAAGAGCTTGTTGTGGATGAAGATCAAGACTGAACTGTGAAAGAGTAGGAAAAAGGGATTTCCCCCCCCCCCCTGATGGAACGCACTTTGAAGTGCAAGGGTATAAATGAAACTGCTACCAACGCTGCAGAAATGGGTTTTCAAGTGATGATGGCATGTTTCATCAAGACCGTCACCCTGCCAGGAGTTAGAACATGAGCTTGTATTATTGCAGTGGAAGCTCGAAGGATGAATGCAAAAGAAAACCAGTGGGTTATCATGAATTCACAGAAATCATGGGAAACATGAATTGTGCAACAAACCTTATTGCCTAAATGTGATGAAAGAGATGTGCAGAAAAGTGGTAGAATCGATGCCAAAGAGGATGAAACAGGTACATAATGTACTAAAGCCTTTGAAATTAATTCCATTTTGTACTTTTATTCTCATTTCCTTTTGGTCTCAGTTGCAGTTATAGAAATTCACGGAAAAAATGCACTAGAACAATAGATGCAAACAATATATGGACTAAGCCCTCACTCTATAGATTAAATCTGAGACTCTTAGCCAATACATTTTGATCAAAATACATCTGTGCCCACCTACCCAGCGCCACGGTGGTCTCAGTCCAGGCAGGTCCTACGCTAAACCCTCTTATGCGGTTGTGCATCTATGTTTAGGTGCGTAGACCCTGCACATATAGTGTGCTGCTGCTAGTTACCTCTGTGTGCATCAGCAACCAATGAAAGGAGGAGCACACACACCCATATGTACCACCTTAATCAAGGTCACCTCTTAGATAGGTGGGGCAAAAGTGCACATGAATGCTACTCCCCTGGTTTATAGGAGCGCATTCACACCAGAAGGTACTACTCCTTCCAGACACATCAAAAATATTTACGGAAAACAGATACAAACATCCTGCACCATGTGATAGTAAAATGTGCGGATGTACAAGGCTAGATTTAGAAATTCACGGAAAAAATGCACTAAAACAATAGATGCAAACAATATAAGCCCTCACTCTATAGATAAAATCTGAGACTCTTAGCCAATACATTTTGATCAAAATTCATCTGCCTGGACTGAGACCACCGTGGCGCTGGGTAGGTGGGCACAGATGTATTTTGATCAAAATGTATTGGCTAAGAGTCTCAGATTTTATCTATAGAGTGAGGGCTTAGTCCATATATTGTTTGCATCTATTGTTTTAGTGCATTTTTTCCGTGAATTTCTAAATCTAGCCTTGTACATCCGCACATTTTACTATCACATGGTGCAGGATGTTTGTATCTGTTTTCCGTAAATATTAACTCAGTTGCAGTTAGTTGCAATTATGGGCTCAACCCTCAACACAATTTCTAAGGCCTAGTTCACACTTCAGTGATTTACATCAGTAATTGTGAAAATCTTTCCATTGTACTACCATTGTGTCTGTGCAGGCTCCACTTCTGGTTTTAAATAACCTACTACCCCAGTCTCTCGCCTGAAAGACCAGAAAAAGTACTCAACACAACAGTATTATAAAAATATACAAAATAGCAGTTTATTGGTATAATACAAAAACAGTTTATATATATCAAAAAATAATAACAAAAAGAAAATTAAGGCATACAAAAAGAAACCCAGATGCTGGCTAGAATCATAAGCTAAACGGGAAAATACCGCATCTCCCCATTAGATGTTACACATGTCTAAAAAGAGGGCAAGCATTATCACAATATGTACCTGTCACACTAAGTGTGACCTCCAATAAATAGTGGCTATATATATAATAAGTGCTTGGCCACATAGGAAAAATAACCTAGAAGAAAGAAAAGGGCCCCAGAGTATAATAACTCTAGTAAAAATAAACAAAAAAACCACCAAACAGCTTACCCATGGACATGATGGGGAGAAATGTACAGCGGCTGACCCGAGTAACCACCAAACCTCTACGCGCGTTTCGCTATGAAAGCTTCGTCAGGAGGAGACACCTCCCAGAATCCAACCCCTTTAAATAGCTCTACAATAGGCCCAGAAGCATACACACCTGTTAGCGGCGCAAAATCGGCGCGTCACCAGAGGATGATGCGGCCAGAGAGACACGCTGCGGCGTCAGAGACGTAAGGGGGAGGAGTGAACCGCATCACATGCAGGACAGTCCTCTCCCGAAGGTCCCACCTGACGCCACCTCGTGACCGCCGGAACGCAGCGCATCCTCCCGACGCGCACACGTCACCACGGTGTGTATGTCATCACCAAGGAAACATAAAAAGACAACCCAACACATTGTCGTGGTAATAATGCTATTTGTGAAATTAAATAAGACCCAATTAGGGAATATACATGCGGACTAAATGACCATTAGGTCTCAATAAAAGTGTCTAAAAAGTACAAATCACTACAATTGTGACGCAAATCATGTGATAATTAATAAAGTGAAAAAATGATGATGTGAAAGACAAACATACTTGTAACAACAAAAAATAAAAATATTGTGACATGAAAAACCTGTGTATACTCCATAAACTTAAAATTTGTGTAAAAAAAAAAAAAAAAAAAAAAAAAAAAATTAGAATATAGTTATTTAATCACAAAAATAATAAAAACAGTGTTTGCTATCCACTTCTGGTTTTGCCTCACAATCACTGATGGAAATCACTGACCAATTTACTGAAGTATGAACTAGGCCTAGGTTACTTTACATGGACCAATGATCTGGCAGGGTATCAGGAATGAAGCAGGTCACTGAGTTTCTAGGGGTTCATACTGTCATGTACTTACCTGCCTGCACATCCATGGCGATTCTGGCTTCGCTATGGTGGTGCCGCTGTTCAGTTACTGTGGAAACCAGCCCTGATGATGCTGGGGATGGTTGGCTGGCTCGGTGCCAGCATTATATTCTTGATGTTCTTCCTCTTTCACAGTTGCCTGTGATTGGTCCTCGTTGCCACACTAGCGTTTGTAAATTGTGACTCTGACTACCGATTATAATAACAGGCAGGGTCAATACTGATTAAATCTTTGTATTCCTCCTGCTTGTTATTTGGCTCTTTGTATCCTGTTTTGGTTCTAACATTTACTTTCTGGTTCTATCTTGGTTAGTATGTCTTTTCACCTCTTTTTGGTTTAGACCCCTGCACATAGTTAAGTTAGGGACTGTCACCCAGTTGGGGGCCATCATTTAGGGCAAATCATTAATTGTTTTTTTTTTCTTCACATGTTTTTAACTCAATAAATACAATGAAAAGATCACAAGGTTCTAAATTTTTGTGGACTTCAGTTCATTAAGGAAATTTGGATACCTTATTAGTATAAAAGATGAAGGCAGAATAATCTATCGACTGGATGCATTGAGCCCAGGAGGCCTGAATGAGATCTTCTCTCTGACAACCTTCATGGAGCAAAAATAATGACTTGGATGTTATAGTCATATGACAACCACTACACTGTGAAGTTGCTGAAGTGGAGAGAAGTAAAAAATACAATATTTGGAGAAAAATATGGGGACAACTACAGAAGCTATTATGGCATCTCAATCTACATCAATAAGCATTAATATGGAGTTGTTTCTGGAAAGGGTTTCTACAAAATTTTCTGTGTGTCTGAAAATTTTCGCTCATTTATTCCGAAGAGCAATCAAAAGGTCAGACAATGATGTTGGATGATAAGGCTTGGTTTACAATGTCCATTCTAGTTGATCCCAAATGTAATGGATGGGGTTGAGGTCAGGCCTTCATGAGTCTCCACTGAGCCTTTTACTAGATAACAATGATGGAAACGTGAACCTGTAAAGATGCTGGCTTCAACACAAGAGAGGAAAGTACATGAGAACAGGCTGGTGACCTAACATCATGATCTACTGGTCTACTGTTAGATTGTGATCTTTTCCCACCAGTTTCATAGTCAGTTGATAATTGAGTGTTGATTCATTCCATGTAATTTGTATGGGATTTTTTTATACAGAAATATAAATTTATGTTATTTCTAAAATGATAAAAATCTGATTTATTCTTGGCAGATAACTATACCGGGAGCTCAGAGGAACATCTGATATCTTCGTATTCTAAGGCAGATGATCATGGTATCAAGCAAGATAAACATGAAGATCATGCCATTATCCCAGATTTACCCCCAGCCTTTCACAGTAAGGAGCCAACATCTGATGATTTGGATCAGTTCCAATCTTCTGATTCATTACAAACTGTTAAGCAAAATATATGTCACAATAGGAGTGCTCAACATCAAAGAACTCGCAGAAGGAAGAAGACGTTTTCATGTTCAGAATGTGGAAAGTGTTTTAGAGATAAAGCAAATCTTGTCAGTCATCAGAGAAGTCACACAGGGGAGAAGCCATTTTCATGTTCAGAATGTGGCAAATGTTTTCGAATTAAATCAAATCTTGTTGTACATCACAGAATTCACACAGGGGAGAAGCCATTTTCATGTTCAGAATGTGGCAAATGTTTTCCAAGTAAATCAAATCTTATTGTACATCAGAGAAGTCACACAGGGGAGAATCCATATTCCTGTTCAGAATGTGGAAAATGTTTTAGAGATAAAGTAAATCTTGTTAAACATCAGAGAATTCACACAGGGGAAACACCATTTCCATGTTCCGAATGTGGGAAATATTTTATAGATAAATCAAGTCTTGTTAAACATCAGAAAAGTCACACAGGGGAGAAGCCATTTTCATGTTCAGAATGTGGGAAACGTTTTGTAAGTAAAGCAAATCTTAATACACATAAGAGAATTCACACTGGAGAAAAGTCATTTTCATGTTTAGAATGTGGGAAAAGTTTTAGATATAAATCAGATCTTATTAAACATCTGAGAATTCACACAGAGGAGAATCCATTTTCATGTTCAGAATGTGGGAAATCTTTCAACCAGAAATCAACTCTTGTTGCACATCACAGAATTCACACAGGGGAGAAGCCATTTTCCTGTTCAGAATGTAGAACATGTTTTAGATATAGATCAAATCTTTTAAAACATCAAATAATTCATACAAGGAAAAAGATTAATTTTTAGAATTTTGGAAACAAAAAGTCAAATGAAAGAGGTCAAACAGAGGAGAAACCATTTATCCATTTATACAGATTGTGAGAAATGTTTAAACTGGAAATCAAGTCTTGTTGTATATCTTAAAATGTGCAAATTAAATTTATAAGTACTGCCTGATAGTTAACACTGAGCTGCATGTGTATATAAATCTGTCTCAAAACATGTTGTTCCAGTTTTTAATAAATATCTGTTTTTTGGGCCTATGTCACTTTATTCTTTAGATAAACAGATATTGTGCAGAGTTAAAAGGGCTGTTCAAGAATGGGGGGTTCAGGCAAACCCACCACTTAGTCGGACCTGTAAAGGGAAGCTTAATTACCTGCTTCCTGATGCTGGTAACCCGATCCTCCTCCTCCCAGCTTGCCGTGTTCCCTTGATTGAAAACATACAACACTGCCTGCAGCCAATCACTGGCCTCAACGGGATCAGATCCCTTTGCCTCATTTGACTATTTGTCATGAGTTAAGGGGTTTAGCCCAGATTTAAAATATATCCTTGTTTGCTTGGACTTCTTATGGACAGTTGAAGTTGTATGGCTTGGGCTAAAGGTTTGATAGCGAGTATAAAAATCAGTGAGGATAAAGGGCAACCCCATCTCCTTCAGTTATTATAGAAAATTTATTGGATAATGCTCCACTGGCAAACACCCTAGCTGTTGGTGAGGAGTACAGGGCTTTAACGACTGTCAAAAACATGTTACAGATACCCATAGTTTCCAGTATCGAGAAGGTGAAGGACCAGTGGTTAAACCCATCTACAGTGTCTAAGGTGACCACGACTGCCTCTTGTCTATTTTGTTCTATAAAATCTAAGATGCTGAGGACTTGTCAGGTATTGGTGATCTGTTGGCCTTCTATGGACTCTACCAGATTTGTCTCAAGCAAAGAAGGAAGAAGTGTTAAAAGTCTAAGTGCTAGAGTCTTCACATATATTTTCAGGTCTGTAATCAATAATGAAATGGGTCTAAAATGTTGTGGCCTATCTGGTGTTTTTCAGGTTTGGGTACAGTTACTATAGCTGCAGATAAGACTTTACATAAATAATGTAAAAGTGTTCCATGGAAGGTCTTGTAATAAATACCTAATAAGTCATCTGGGCCAGTGGATTTATTCAAAGGCAAAGACAAGACAATCTTGACCAATTTCTCGTGTGTTCAGTGTAAGGACAATTGTCTTGTTGTTGAGATACAGAGGGAAGGTTTAGCTTGGACAGGTATGTGTTAATTTCGGAAATAGAATTGGAGTATTATTCCATGAGTTGATTGGCAATGAATTAGCATTATAGGTTTTGAGTAGAGATGAGCAAATCGAAGTTGACAAAGGAGATTTCGATCCTAATTTCAGGAAAAATTAGATTCATCCCAAAGTCAAATTTCCTTGCGCTTCGTGGTAACGAAGCATATTTTTTCTAAAATGGCTGCTGCACGTTAGAATGAGGAAGTAAGAAGCCTGGGAACAAGGGAGCACCCACAATGCCATGCAGCCAGCCATCCTCTGTGATGTCACAGCTCTATAAATCGCCTCAGCCTGCTCGGTCTCCGCCATTTTCCAGTGAACTTAGTGCAGGGAGAGACGTGACAGGCACTAGGAACAGTTTTTAGGAAACAATTAATAAAAATAACTGTAGAGCAGCTCAGAGAAAGATTATTGATAGTGTAGGGATATAATAGAGAGGCTTTATCCACACTATAGGGAGAGAGCAGGGATCAATAGGAGAGTGTAAATTCTGGGTAATAGGAGCGATTCTATTAAACCTTGCTGCAGTAATTGGGGATACTATAATCAGTAATTCCATTCATCCTTGATTCTGTTATTGGGGTGAATTTGCTGTCTGATACAACCATTTTTGGGGTGTACTTAGTTGATATATAAGTACTTCCATTCACCCTTTCTTCTGTGGTGAAAGTGCGATATGATACAACCATTTTGGGGATATATTTACTTAATATATAAGTACTAGAGAAGAGAGAATTTTTCAAAAATTTGATTGGGTAGGTTCACCGAATTTTCTGAAACAATTCGATCCGAATTAATTTGTGAGGAAGAACTCCAAGGTTGAGTGACCTGCAGATATTGTATCAAACACCTCTAAACACGTCTAAACAATGACATTTTTCCTCGTACTCATTTTTTGGAGAGGCACAAAAAGAGGGCAATACAATCTCTTGGGAACGATGAAATCTGGAAGAGACTTTTGGTAGAAAGGAAGGATCAGGTGAAATAACAACTTGATCCTCTGAGATTACCAAATAAGGTGGATCAATGGACAGGGCAGCAATCTCACTAACTCTCCTGGCCGAGGTGATGGCCAGAAGTAAAGCCACTTTTAGGGGAAAGCATTATTAGGGAAATATTAACCGGCTCAAAGGGATCCTCCGTAAGGGATGAAAGAACTAAGTTCAAATCCCAGGGGGGAACCTTAGCCCTACAAACTGGGGATAACTAGTGTTGATCGAGCACCAAAGTGCTTGGGTGCTCTGGTGCTCGGGTAGAACACTTGGTGATGCTCGAGTGCTCTACAGAGCACCCGAGCACAATGGAAGTCAATGGGAGAACCAGAGCACTAAACCAGGCACCACCTGCTCTGAAGAGGGGGGGTGTCTGGTTCACAGGGAAAGGTCAGAAAATGATGGAAACACCACTGAAATTGTTTGGGAACAGCATGGGGAGGATGTCTGGATGCATCTTGGACTCCAAAGTCACTGCTGGGAATGATGTTTTCCGAGTATTACGCCACTTTTACAGAATGACAACAATATGCCCAAAACCGAAGATAAAATCGATTTTAGAGGAAAAATTGTAAGGAAATTACACTGAATGTCACAAGTATTTAGGTTCAAATGTTATACAGCAGATGTAGTTCCTTGATTAGCGGCAGAAAAAAATACACTGAATGTATTTTGTTTTGTCATACAATAACTGTACATGTTATTATTCAGGATGTACTCTTGTTTTTGTCAAGTTACTTCTTGTTCTCTTATACATGTGGACAATATCTCGAGCATTGTTTAATTGTACATCACTTGTTTATGTATCATGGGAGAAAATGTTAAAATTTAAATAAAGATTTAAAAAAAAAAAATACCCTGGATGTCAGGTATTTAGGATACACAAACGTTATACAGCAGACGCTGAGCAGGTAATGTCGCGTTGATTAGCGGCAGAAAAAAATATACTGGATGTCAGGTATTTAGGATATACAAATGTTATACAGCAGATTCTGCGCAGGTAATGTCACCTTGATTAGCGGCAGAAAAAAATACACTGGATGTCAGGTATTTAGGATACACAAACGTTATACAGGAGATGCTGCACAGGTAATGTCGCCTTGATTAGCGGCAGAAAAAAATACACTGGATGTCAGGTATATAGGATTCACAAACGTTATACAGCACACGCAGCACAGGTGGTGTTAAGGTCAGGCAATTTCACGCAAATTTTGCCCCCAAAAAATATATATTGCAGCCAGATAAAATAATAGTCCTTAAAAGGACTTTTGGGTCTTTTGAAATCCTATCCCTACACTATCTGTCCCTCCTTGCAGCAGCTCTCCCTGACTAAGACTGAGCTGGGTCACATGTCACCGGGTGCTATATAGCACCTGATTACGCGTTCCCGGCCAGCCAATCACTGTAATGCCAGTAGCCAACATGTCTACAGCATTACAGTGAATGCCAGTACCTCCGCGCACGCTGATGTGCCGAGCCATGCTTGAGTGACTACAGTGTTTGGCCGAGTATGCTCGCCCAACACTAGGGATAACTTAGAAACTGCCATAACAAACCTTTTAATCCAAGGATGGCCAGCTAATTTGAACTCAAACAGGGCACTTATGGCAGAAATCTGTACTTTTAAAGCGTTGGGTCTAAGTCTTTTCCTCCATCCCTCCTGTAGGAAATCTAACACAAGAGGGATGTCAGGAGAATCCAGAACATCTACTGGCTTATTAGCAAATCTGCAGAAGGCCCTCCAGATTCTCAAATAGATCTCTGAAGTGACCCTCTTACGACTTGCCAACAAGGTAGAAATAGCATCCTCTGAGAGACTTCTCTTCCTCTCTTTCAATAGCCAGGTAGTCAGGTGAAGGTTTGCTACATCTGGGTGGACTATGGGCCCCTGGGAAAGAAGACCCTGAATCTCCGGCAGAACCCAAGGGGAATCTACTGACATTCTGCGGAGCCACAAACACCAAACCCTCCTTGGCCAAAAAGGAGCTATTACTATAACTAAGGCATAGTCTTCTTGGATCTTTCTGAGGACTCTTGGCAACAGTTTCAGAGGGGGAGAGGCATAGAGAAGACCTTTGCGCCAGGATTGGGCAAATACATCTACCACCACTGGAAGATCCTGCGGGGAAAGGGAAAAGAATTCCTCCACCTTTTTGTTTACCCTGGTGGCAAATAAGTCTATGACAGGAACACCCCACTGGACAGTAATCTTATTAAAAATTTCCTGGTCTAGGAACCACTCCCCCCGGTACAGATGTTGACAACTGAGAAAGTCTGCTCTTACATTGTCTCTGCCCTTTAAGTGAACTGCAAAAAGAGATGACAGGGAGCCGGAGATCTGGTTCCTCCCTGCCTGTTGATATAGGCCACAGTTGTCATATTGTCCGAGGAAATTCTGATATTCCTGCCCCTGATGACTGGGAGACTCTGGATAAGGGCTAACAGGACCGCTTCCAGCTCCTTGTAATTGTGAGACTCAGACAGGGAAACCCTGTCCCATTCTCCCTGACGCAGAAGAGACCCAAGTGGGCCTCCCACTCCGAAGGGCTGGTATCTGTGGTCAGGGAAAGAATCTCTTCTCTGCTCCACGGAACTCCCTTCTGTAGATTCCGCAAGTCCATCCACTACCCCAGAAAAGCTAACGTCTGGGGTGATAGAGTGAACTCCAAATCCAAAGAAAGGATATTCTTGTCCCAGACACAAGATCTGAAGCTGAAGGGTCCTTGAATGATAATAGGCCCATTCTACCCCTGGAATAGTGGCCGTCATGAGACCCAGTGCTGACATGGCCTGTCTCAAGGAGATCGACTGGAGTGAGAGGATTAACTGAACTTTCTCTCTGATCAGAAAAGCCACTTCTGGGATCTGGAATCTAAAATCATCCCCAGGAAACTGCAATTCTGAGATGGGCTGAAACAGGACTTTTCTATGTTTATCTCCCACCCTAAACTGTCCAGAACCTACCTCACCCAAGCTACCTGGTCCCTGAGGATCTGAACTGACTGGGTGATTAGCAGAAAGTCGTCTAGATAAGGAACAATAATCACATCCTTCTCCCTTACACGAGCCATCATCTCTGCTACAATTTTTGTAAAAACTCCCGGGGCCTGAGAGAGACCAAATGGAAGGGCCCGAAACTGGACATATAGAATCTCTGACTCCAGCTGATCTGTGATCTTCAGGAAGCTCTGGTGACTGGGATGGATCGGGACATGGTAATATGCATCCCTTAGATCTAACATGGCCATAAAACATTCTGGAAAGAGGTTGTTCAACACCGACCTGATGGACTCCATCTGAAATTTCTCATACACCAGAAACTGGTTCAAACATTTCAAGTTTATTATTGTACAAAAGGACCCAATGGGCTTTTTCAGAAGAAATAGGGTTGAGTAGAAACCACTCCTTACTTCCTGACTTGGGGTTCTTGCTAATACCCCTTTCTCCAATAAGGTAAAGACCTGGGATATCAAGGCCGACTGTTGATGAGGATCTGACCAGTAGTCTGTGATTATAAATCTTTCTCTTGGCAATCTCTGAAACTTTAGTCTTAAACCCTCTTTTATGACTGAAATTATCCATTCGCTGTTGGAGATCCTTAAAGAGTCTGCAGTAGCATCGGCCAAAAAGTTCAGTGCATTTTGGATAGTTGGGAAAGAGGACAAAAGTTGCTTCCTAGGGGTACCTCTGTTGATGTGGGCTTCTAGTTCTTCCATCCAAACTTTTAGGGACCTAGAGGCAGAGGTGGCGGCAATAGCTGGTCTTAAAGCTGCCACAGAGGCTTCCCAATTCTTCTTTAAATAAATCTCTGCCCTCTTATCCATAGGGTCTTTAAGGGAGCCCATGTCCTCAAATGGAAGCGCAGGGTCATCCAGTTTTGGCGCTCTATCACAGGAAGCAGAAACTTTTTCATCAAAATGATATTACGTTTTATTAAAAGGAATGAAAAACTTTCTATCTGGCTTTTTCCATTCTTTAGTAATTACCGCCTGAATATTTTTATGTACATCAAAAACTTTCTTCTTCTTAGGACCCAAACCCTCGAACATGGAATCCTGAACAGATTGCGATAATTTCTGGTCATCTAACCCCATAGTTGATCGTACTGCCTTAACCGGAGAATGAATGCTTTCAGCATGAAATAGCGGCTTCCCAGCAAAATCGTCATCAGAGGATTCAATAAAGGATGGACATTCCACTTCCTCCACCAATCCCGACAAAACTTCACTATCACTGGAGGGTGCATTAGACGTAACAGCAGAGGTACAAGGGTGACACTTTAGCAGACCGCTAACCGACTTCTTAACCTCCTCCTGAATCATTTGCTTGATACTGCCCATCATAGACGGAGCCTCATCCTCCATTAACTTGCTCACGCAAGCTTAGCCCAGGCAGAGGGAAGCTTCCTTTTACAAACAGCACAACACTTCTTTTTAGATCTGGAGACCTTCCTAGAAGACTCCTTAGGAAACTAAACACAGAAGATGACCCCCATGAGAATGCTGTAAAACATGGATCCATGGGGTACAAGCCCTGTTATCCCACCGAGGTAACGACTTATCATTGGTGGTTTCAGTGGTCTCTGCGCGCTGGGTCTGCTCCATGGTCCTTTACAGCAGCAAGCCACAATGGAGGGACTGTTCACAAAGCTCACTGGCATAAACAGTGAGCTGGCTGGGTTTTAACTCCTGGCGCACGCTTGCCGACTCCTCCCACTTAAGTCTGCAGCGATGCGATTCCTCCCACTGCCAACCCGGAAGTGAAAACCCCGCGCCAGCAGCCGGACATGGCCCATAGAGGTCCGCAGCCCCAGAAAGGCCCCAAGGACCCCCCTCCCCCCAGGCCGAGAAGGAGACTGGACAGGGTAGGAAGAGAAAGGGAGCCCAGACTTTTCCAGCGGCTCCTTGAGGAGGCTTATGCCACACAGGAAAACCCTCCTGCTGCTTAAAAAACAAAGCTCCAAATCCTTAGCGATACCGACTCCTCTGTCCCTTAGGACAGGAAACAGAACTGGTGATCATGGGGGTGGTCCCTCTTTAAAAGCAATGCCGATTTCTGTTTCCTGTCCTGAGGAGGAGGAGGAGGCGGTCTCTCCTGGGGTGCTGTCATAGGCAACGGTGAAAAGGGCTTTACTAAATGTAACTACACAAAGGTTAATAAGACCGCAATAATCGGAATTACAGAGGTATGATCTATTGCAAACCTGAAATGAGCAGCTGTATTATGGAAATTTTGAACCCCAGTCACCCAGTCAGTGCACCAAGGTGTAATAGGTGGAGGACATCAGCATGGTCATTTGCAGAATCTATGGGCAGAAGGTGAAGTGTGGCCAGGGTGCCAATGTTGGCAACACAGCCCTATGTCAGTACATGCAGCGTCACCATAAAGTGGCTTGCGAAAACCATGGTGCTAATGTAGGGGTACAGCCTGACACAGCAACCGTTACATCACCCAGTGGCCCACACCTATACTCCAGCAGTCAAAGCTCCACCACCTCAGCAGAAGGGAGCTCATGCTCCTGCTCCTCCTCCTTCTCATCACTCATTTCGTCAGCAATCGATCACTGAGGCGATTGCAAAAAGACAACAGTATGCGTGCACTCATCCAAAGGCGCAGAAGCTGAATGTGCTCCAGGCCAAGTTGATGGTACTACAATCCCTCCCTTTCCATGTGGTGGACCTTTCAGAGAACTGATGGCTTGTGCCAAGCCAAGGTGGAGAGTCCCAAGCCGTCATAACTTCTCAAAAAAGGCAGTACCAGCCCTGAACACGTATTCTAAATACAAGGTGGGCCAGTCCTTGAGCCTATTGATGTTTAATACTGTTCATGGCAGCGCCGATGTGTGGAGCTATAACTGTGGTCAAGGACAATATATGTCCTTTATGGCTTACTGGATAAATGTGGTTTCCACCCATCCACATCAGCAACTTGGTTAGGTGACAGCACTGCCGCCTCCACGTTCTCAAGCTGTTGGTCCTGCGCCAAAGTCCTCCTCAGCTTCTAATGCAGGCACAATTAAGAGTGCTCCTCCAGCATACCACATGTGCAGAGCACGGAGGTGTCACACTGTTCTGCACCTGGTTTGCCTGGGCAAGCGGAGTAACATAGGGGAGGAACGCCCTGCGTCCTTCATCAAGAAATCAAATCCTGGCTGTCTCCTCGCCAACTGAAAAACAGAACCATGGTCACCGACAACGGGAAGAACATTGTGTCGTCATCGCGTCAAGGAGGGCTGAGCAATGCGCCCTGCATGGCATATATCTTTAATCTGGTTGTAAAGAAACGCAGGCCCCCCTCTATTACACAGGCCTATACCCCCCAAAAAAACAACCTAGTTAAAGATAATCAATGCCCTGCAAATACAGTATGCTGCATGTCTATTCCCGACATGCATGTTTCACTTTACAAGCATTAAAGCTCATCAGGGGACAACAGGCAATGCAGTCGACAAAGTGCAAAAGCGCCCCTATTAATGCAGTAAATACAAAAACGGAGGACGAGGGCAAAAAAAAAAACAACGCTAGGACAATTTGATACTGTGTGGTTACATAATTGATTGGATGTGGCCGAGCATCCTGATTGTCTATTTATGTATATGAACATTGGGGTTTATTTTCCTCTTTTAATAATTATATAAATAAAAGGTACATTTTATAGATTGGTACACACTACTTGATTATGTTTTGTCTTAGGCTCTTGCACACATCTCTATTTCTTACTCATGAGGAAATGTGGCCTGGAGCCTGACACCACCCACAAAGTCACATGGTCATGACATCACCCACAGTCACATGGAGCCTGACTCCTCCCACACATGGTTGTTACATCATGAAAGGTCCTTTAGCCCACTAGTCTCCCCCCCTCCCATACATGTAGTGTCCAGCGGTGCAGGTGGAGTTATGTGTACAGACATCGTCTTTGTCTGTCAGTTGTTGTAATAAAATCTGAGGTAGGTAGACAGATAGATTGATATTAGATTTTCCAGAACTTGTATTATCAATAGCTGATTGTCTGCCTGACTCCTCCCACACAGTCACATGGCCATGACATCATCACAGGTCCTTTTACTCCTGTAGCTGGGTAGCCTGACCCCACCCACGCATGATCACATGGTCATTACATCATGAAAGGTCCTCCAACGCACTAGTTATTGTGGCTTTCGACCAGTGAAAGCGGTCAAGGTAGGACATGTTCTATTTTTTATGTCTGTTATAAAAAGGGTCCAAAAACAGAGCCTGGGAACTATAGGCCGGTAAGTTTAACATCTGTCGTGGGTAAATTGTTTGAGGGTTTTCTAAGAGATGCTATCTTGGAGTACCTCAATGAAAATAAGCAAATAACTCCATATCAGCATGGCTTCATGAGGGATCGGTCATGTCAAACCAATTTAATCAGTTTCTATGAGGAGGTAAGTTCTAGACTGGACTGCGGCGAATCAATGGATGACGTATATCTGGACTTCTCCAAAGCATTTGACACTGTATCACATAAAAGGTTAGTATATAAAATGAGAATGCTTGGCCTGGGAGAAAATGTCTGTATGTGGGTAAGTAACTGGCTCAGTGATAGAAAACAGAGGGTGGTTATTAAATGGTACATACTCAGGTTGGGTCACTGTCACTAGTGGGGTACACAGGGGTCAGTACTGGAGGGGTCACTGTCACTAGTGGGGTACCACAGGGGTCAGTATTGGGTCCTATTCTCTTCAATATATTTATTAATGATCTTGTAGAAGGCTTGCACAGTAAAATATCAATTTTTGCAGATGACACTAAACTGTGTAAAGTAATTAACACAGAAGAGGACAGTACACTGTATATATACTACAGAGGACATTATACTGTATATATAGTACAGAGGACAGTATACTACTATAGATGGATCTGGATAGACTGGAGGCTTGGGCAGAAAAGTGGCAGATGAGGTTTAACACTGACAAATGTAAGGTTATGCATATGGGAAGGAATAATGCAAGTCACCAGTACATACTAAATGGTAAAACATTGGGTAACTCTGACATGGAAAAGGACCTAGGAATTTTAGTGAACAGCAAACTAAGCTGTAGAAACCAGTGTCAGACAGCTGCTGCCAAGGCCAACAAGATAATGGGTTGTATCAAAAGAGGCATAGATGCCGGTGATGAGAACATAGTCCTGCCACTTTACACATCACTAGTCAGACCACACATGGAGGACTGTGTACAGTTCTGGGCTCCTGTGAACAAGGCAGACATAGTAGAGCTGGAGAGGGTTCAGAGGAGGGCAACTAAAGTCATAACTGGAATGGGTGGACTACAGTACCCAGAAAGATTATCAAAATTAGGCTTATTCACTTTAGAAAAAAGACGACTGAGGGGAGATGTAATAACTATGTATAAATATATCAGGGGTCAGTACAGAGATCTCTCCCATCATCTATTTATCCCCAGGACTGTGACTGTGACGAGGGGACATCCTCTGCGTCTGGAGGAAAGAAGGTTTGTACACAAACATAGAAGAGGATTCTTTACGGTAAGAGCAGTGAGACTATGGAACTCTCTGCCTGAGGAGGTGGTGATGGTAAGTTCACTAAAAGAGTTCAGGAAGGGCCTGGATGTATTTCTGGAGGGTAATAATATTACAGGTTATAGTTACTAGAGAGGGGTCGTTGATCCAGGGAGTTATTCTGATGTCTGATTGGAGTCG
>ONZH01019376.1:0-102030 GCA_900303285.1 Rhinella marina | reverse complement strand
ACTTTTGTCTGCTTCACGGTGGCAGTTGCAGGAGGAGGAGGAATGAGGAGGAGGACGACGTGGAGGTGGCTGTGGAAGAGGAGGAGGATGCTGGCGGCGAGGGTAGCAGTCAGGCTGTGTGCGTCCCATTGGTTCAGCGCGGATTGGGGCGGAGAGGAGGCGGAAGAGGAAGAGGAGGAAATGGCAAGTGATCCTTCTGGTGGGGGCAGTGAGGTCATGCCTATTCAGAGTCTGGCACACATGGCTGACTTCATGCTGGGCTGCTTTTCCCGGGACACACGTGTTGTCCGGATAGTGGGAGAACAAACTGTACTGGGTCTTCGCACTCCTGGACCCCGGTATAAAGATAACGTCTCCTCTTTTATTCCGGTAGAGGAGAGGACGAATCGATTGCTGGAATACCAGAGGGAACTCGTGCAGAACATGATGGAGATTTTCCCCACCCACCATCGCTGGCGGCAGAGAGGAGAGGGTCCTCCCAGAGTCCCACAACATCCATCAGGCCCACAGCCACCAGGGGAACACTCTCCAAGGTGTGGGACACGTTCATGGCACCCCCTCGTGCAACTTCCATCACTGCGGGGCCCGCTATCAGCAGGAGGGACAAGTATCGGCGGATGTTGCGGGAGTACCTGGCAGACCGTACCCCTGTCCTCCCCGATCCCTCGGCGTCCTACACTTACTGGGTCTCCAAGTTGGACACGTGGCTGGAACTGTCCCTGTACGCCTTGGAGGTGCTTTGCCTGCCCTGCCGCCAGCGTGCTATCAGAAAGGGTGTTCAGCGCAGCCGGGGGCATTATAACCGATAAGCGCAGCCGCCTGTCAACCGACAGTGCCGACAGGCTGACGCTAATCAAAATGAACAGCAAGTGGATTGACCCGGACTTTGCTTCTCCAACCGTGGAAAGCAGCCAAAAGTGAAGTGCCATCTGTATGAAGTGCCATTTCCTCCTCCACCTCCTCCTCCTCCTCCTCCTTAACCGCCGTAGAATTGCTCCGTAAATAAGAAAATATTTATATATTTATGGCTCACCTCTTGGGCCTCCACAAAATGTTTAAGAGGTCTCACCTCTTGGGCCTCCACATAATTTTTTAAAAAGAGGTCTCACCTCTTGGGCCTCCACAAATTTTTAACGAGGTCTCACCTCTTGGGCCTCCACATAATTTTTAACAGGTCTCACCTCTTGGGCCTCCACAAAAGGTTTTAAATTTTAACAGGTCTCACCTCTTGGGCCTCCACAAAATTTTAGAAGGTCTCACCTCTTGGGCCTCCACATAATTTTTAACAGGTCTCACCCTCTTGGGCCTCCACATAATTTTTAACAGGTCTCACCTCTTGGGCCTCCACAAAATTTTAAGAGGGCTCACCTCTTGGGCCTCCTCATAATTTTTAAACAGGTCTCACCTCTTGGGCCTCCACATAATTTTTAAAGGTCTCACCTCTTGGGCCTCCACAAATTTTTCAGGTCTCACCTCTTGGCCTCCACAAAATGTTTAACAGGTCTCACCTCTTGGGGCCTCCACAAAATGGTTTAACAGGTCTCACCTCTTGGGCCTCCACATACATAATTTTTAACAGGTCTCACCTTTTGGGCCTCCACAAAATTTTAAGAGGTTCACAGTGGAAAGCAGCCAAAAGTGAAGGCCATCTTTGAAGGCCATTTCCTCCTCCACCTCCTCCTCCTCCTCCTTAAACCGCCGTAAATTGCTCCGTAAATAAGTTTAGTCTCACCTCTTGGGCCTCACATAATTTTTTGTCTCACTCTTGGGCCTCCACAAAATTTTAAAAGGTCTCACCTCTTGGCCTCCACAAATTTTTAACAGGTCTCACCTCTTGGGCCTCAAACACCTCTTGGGCCTCCACATAATTTTAAGAGGTCTCACCTCTTGGGCCTCCACATAATTTTTAAGAGGTCTCACCTCTTGGGCCTCTTTTAAGAGGTCTCACCTCTTGGGCCTCCACATAATTTTTAAGAGGTCTCACCTCTTGGGGCCTCCACAAAATTTTAAGAGGTCCTACACCTCTTGGGCCTCCCACAAAAATCATTTAAAGAGGTCTCACCTCTCTGGGCCTCCACCAAAAGTCTTTTAAGAGGTCTCACCTCTTGGGCCATCCACAAAAATCTTTAAGAGGTCCTATCACCTGCTGGGCCTGCACAAAATCTTTTAA
Organism: Rhinella marina; assembly: GCA_900303285.1. Classification (NCBI taxonomy): domain Eukaryota; kingdom Metazoa; phylum Chordata; class Amphibia; order Anura; family Bufonidae; genus Rhinella; species Rhinella marina. The sequence goes on along the minus strand of ONZH01019376.1, from coordinate 99,860 downwards.
GAGGTCTCACCTCTTGGGCCTTGCACAAAATCTTTTAAGAGGTCTCACCTCTTGGGCCTCCACAAAATCTTTAAGAGGTCTCACCTCTTGGGGCCTCCACAAAATCTTTTAAGAGGTCTCACCTCTTGGGCCTCCACAAAAAGAGGTCTCACCTCTTGGCCTCCCAAAATGTTTAAGAGGTCTCACCTCTTGGGCCTCCACATAATTTTAAGAGTCTCACCTCTTGGGCCTCCCAGGTCTCACCTCTTGGGCCTCCACAAAAATCTTTTAAGAGGTCTCACCTCTTGGGCCTCCACTCTTAAGAGGTCTCACCTCTTGGGCCTCCACATAATTATACTATAAAATATTAGGCCTTATAATTGGCAACTGTACTGTGCGTTCTCTTGCAAAATTCTTTAACATACCTGGTGTTAATACCCACCGTCTGAAAAGTTAGTACACGGCTGTGTACCTTGAATCTAAAATATTAGGCCTTATAATTGGCAACTGTACTGTGCGTTCTCTTGCAAAATTATTTCACACGGCTGTGAAGGCAAAATATGTAACCAAAAAAAAATAAAATGCGGAGGGGGGCTAGCGGAATAGGACGTGGACGAGGACGGGGGCGCGGAAATGCTGTGGGGGCCATAGTTGCTGGTTGAATTATCTGAGGTAAATGATTCTCCTTTAGACGACGCTTTCCCTTTGCATCGTTCTGCGATTAAACCATAAATAACTCTCTGCATATTTATACCAAATGCACCCAGTACGAAAAAAGTCATAGAAAGTTTCCAAACAGAGACTGGAAAACATCAGTAAGTTGAAAAAAACTGTTCGCTAAAAAAAAAAAAAGTTAAAATAAAATTGGCAGTTGATAGTATCGAGCTATTGTCACAGAGAGACGCGATTACAACACCTTCATTTACATTCAGTACATGTCTCAAGGCATTGGGAGAATGAAAACAGGCCACGGCTGGAGTATGAAATGTACCACCGCTTTGTACTGTCCGATACTGACCCGGTTCCAGGGTGATGTCCAGCGAGGAAAGCAGTGGAGAGGTGGTGGTCTGCGCAGCACCGAAAAAGCAGCAAGAGGCAGAGGGATGTCCACAGGCAGAGGAATGTCCACAGGCAGAGGGATGTCCACAGGCAGAGGCATGTCCCACAGGCAGAGGGATGTCCACAGGCAGAGGGATGTCCACAGGCAGAGGGATGTCCACAGGCAGAGGGATGTCCACAGGCAGAGGACAGTTCAGACAGAGAAGTGAGGCCACAGCCAGCAGGGCCGAGCGTAACCAATCCCCGCTCCTATGCGTCCTTAAAGAATCCCTCATCGCAATAAGGGAGAACGCATTGCACACAGAGGAGACGGGGGCAGGAGGAGACGCAACGGAGCTACACAGTCAGACCACAACTTTTGTCTGCTTCACGGTGGCAGTTGCAGGAGGAGGAGGATGAGGAGGAGGAGGACGACGTGGAGGTGGCTGTGGAAGAGGAGGAGGATGCTGGCGGCGAGGGTAGCAGTCAGGCTGTGTGCGTCCCATTGGTTCAGCGCGGATGGGGCGGAGAGGAGGCGGAAGAGGAAGAGGAGGAAATGGCAAGTGATCCTTCTGGTGGGGGCAGTGACGTCATGCCTATTCAGAGTCTGGCACACATGGCTGACTTCATGCTGGGCTGCTTTCCCGGGACACACGTGTTGTCCGGATAGTGGAGAACAAACTGTACTGGGTCTTCGCAATCCAAGTTGGACACGTGGCTGGAACTGTCCCTGTACGCCTTGGAGGTGCTTGCCTGCCCTGCCGCCAGCGTGCTATCAGAAAGGGTGTTCAGCGCTGCCGGGGGCATTATCACCGATAAGCGCAGCCGCCTGTCAACCGACAGTGCCGACAGGCTGACGCTAATCAAAATGAACAGCAAGTGGATTGACCCGGACTTTGCTTCTCCAACCGTGGAAAGCAGCCAAAAGTGAAGTGCCATCTGTATGAAGTGCCATTTCCTCCTCCACCTCCTCCTCCTCCTCCTTAACCGCGTAGAATTGGCTCCGTAAATCAGAAAAATTTTTATATTTAATGGCTCACCTCTTGGGCCTCCACAAAATGTTTAAGAGGTCTCACCTCTTGGGCCTCCACATAATTTTTAAGAGGTCTCACCTCTTGGGCCTGCGCAAAATGTTTACGAGGTCTAACCTCTTGGGCCGTCCACATAATTTTTAAGAGGTCTCCCCTCTTGGCGCCTCCACATAATTTTTAATACGTCTCACCTCTTGGGCCTCCACAAAATGTTTAAGAGGTCTCACCTCTTGGGCCTCCAAACATAAATCTTTAACAGGGTCTCACCTCTTGGGCCTCCACATAATTTTTAACAGGCTCTCACCTCTTGGGCCTCCACATAATCTTTAAGAGGTCTCACCTCTTGGGCCTGCACAAAATGTTTAAGACGTCTCACCTCTTGGGGCCTCCCACATAATTTTAAGAGGTCTCCCCTCTAATTTTTAATACGTCTCACCTCTTGGGCCTCCACAAAATGTTTAACAGGTCTCACCTCTTGGGCCTCCACATAATTTTTAATAACGTCTCACCTCTTGGGCCTCCACAAAATGTTTAACAGGTCTCACCTCTTGGGCCTCCACATATTTTTAACGGGTCTCCCTCTTGGGCCTCCACATAATTTTTAATACGTCTCACCTCTTGGGGCCTCCACAAAATCTTTAACAGGTCTCCCCTCTTGGGCCTCCACATAATTTTTAATACGTCTCACCTCTTGGGCCTCCACAAAATCTTTAACAGGTCTCACCTCTTGGGCCTCCACATAATTTTAAGAGGTCTCACCTCTTGGGCCTCCACAAAATGTTTAAGAGGTCTCACCTCTTGGGCCTCCACAAAATGTTTAAGAGGTCTCACCTCTTGGGCCTCCACAAAATCTTTAAGAGGTCTCACCTCTTGGGCCTCCACAAAATCTTTAAAGAGGTGTCACCTCTTGGGCCTCCACATAATTTTTAAAGAGGTCTCACCTCTTGGGCCTCCACATAATTTTTAAGAGGTGGTCACCCCTCTTGGGGCCTCCACATAATTTTTAACGGGTCTCCCCTCTTGGGCCTCCACATAATTTTTAAGAGGTCTCACCTCTCGGGGCCTCCACAAAATCTTTAACAGGTCTCACCTCTTGGGCCTCCACATAATTTTTAAGAGGTCTCACCTCTTGGGCCTCCACAAAATGTTTAAGAGGTCTCACCTCTTGGGCCTCCACATAATTTTTAAGAGGTCTCACCTCTTGGGCCTGCGCAAAATGTTTAAGAGGTCTCACCTCTTGGGCCTCCACATAATTTTTAAGAGGTGTCAACTCTTGGGCCTCCACATAATTTTTAAGAGGTCTCACCTCTTGGGCCTCCACATAATTTTTAAGAGGTGTCACCTCTTGGGCCGCCACAAAATTTTCCATGAGCCCTCTGGCCAGCCCACGGCCTCTTCCTGCCTTTTGCGGTCCTACGCATCCCTCAACATCCCACTGCTTTTACCTGCTAGACATGACACTGGGCCAGGTCGGGTCACTGACATCTCAAGCGCCAACAATTTGGGCATTTTAAGGCTTCTGCATGTGTTTGAGTTGTTTTCAACATTTTAAAGAAGACATGTCTGACCACATCTCACACACACACACACAATGACAATTAGGGGTGGGGTCTATTTGCTTTCCCCCTTGCCTATGCCATCTGTGGTTGTCATAGGCCAACGTGATTTTAAGGGGTGCAGAATTTTATCTTCTTTTTTGTCTAGTTTGGCTTGGGGTCCATGGCAATGTTGAGGAAAGAAGGTTTCCTTGTATGGTCTCACTTTACAGAGAGGTTATATTGTGTTTGGAGTGTATTGTTGAGAGGCTGTGATAGTGGCGTAATAGTGCGACTTGGGCGCGTTATATGCACCCAGACATGCTTCCCCTGCTGTCCCAGTTGCATTCCAGCAGTGTTGGCATCCTTTTCTGAGGTTCCAGGGTGGACTTGGTGACCTCCAAGTGGTCGAATTGAGATTTCCAAGTGGCGAGCATTTTTTCCCCATAGACTTTAATGGGATTCGATATCCGGTCGAATAGTCGAATTTCGCAGTCTATTCGAATCGAATTTCGAACTTTCGAATATTTCACTACTCGCTCATCTCTACCTATATCCAAACAAACTTTTGCAATTAATCATTTCCTATCATGTGGGTCGACGTTTTTGATATATGTCTTGTGGTGTCCTTGTCTTCTCCTATATGTAGGGGAGACAACCTTGGACTTCAAGACGCGTATCAACCATCATCGGTACACAATTAGAAAAAAAAGGATGGACTTACCGGTCCCCAAACATTTTACAGATATGGGACATAAAGAAAATGATTTGAGATGTATGTTGATCGACCACATTCCGATCTCACGTAGAGGAGGGAACCGAAGTCTACGATTAAAAACAAAGGGAATTGGAGTGGATCATAAAATTGAACACATTGAGACCGCATGGACTGAATGTGGATTTTAGACCGTGGGTCTTCCAGGGTAGGACATAGATCCTGTCACCCTTCCAGTGTGATTTTGTTATGGTGTTATTTGACCAATTGTATTACTTAGACTGAACAGTTTTCTTTTTTGCAGATTGATCTCTACAAGGAATTTCCTTGATGACCTGAGCATTTTCCCAGCATTACCGTCTTCTGGCAATTTTTTCATCTTATGTCTCTTTTTTTAATCAAAAATTATTTTATTAATTTTTTTTGGATGGACACTTATATGGGACTGAATTGCATGGTGATATTTTGTTTTATAGCTGATATACGATATTAGTTTTTATGCATCAGGTATATCCTTAACTGGCCCCAAAATTATGCCAACAGTGAGGTGGAATTATGCTGGATTTGTATCTAGGGTAATTGAGCGGTGGTATCTGACAATATCACTGCTCTTACTCTGGGAATTTATCTACATGTTTCAGGACAGAGGGAGGATTTCAAATATATTGAGTGTCCGGATTCCGGATACCGATGTTGAAATTGCCCTGTTCACGTGCTTACTCTGTTGTCGACGATAATAGAGTGCATATGGGACATCCTGGGTTCTTAATATACATAGATGTACATCTAGTTTTTCCTACTCAAACTGTAGGGTATTCAAGGAGCTAATCTACCTGATTTGCATTATATAATGTCCATGATATACAATAGACTGTGCCTTCATATGATTCGCCACAATATTCTTGTCCCATGAGTGATCTATATATAGATGGCATATACAGTATTTTTGACTCATTGCTTCCCTTATCGGATTGATCCTGTGGAGCGCATCGGAGAATCTGTATGCGCTTCACGGGGATCATGTGATCGGGAGGTAGGTGACGTAATTGTCACATGAGCGTTCCATTCAGGAGTGCTTGCGGTCCATCTGTGAACGTGATGACGATTGTCACATGGCGTACGCATGCGCAATGGGAATTACATGACGCCAAGATGCCGGGCTCTGCTAGGGAAACATGCCGGTCAGTTAATTATAGTTATAAGTTTTATATGTTTTTAATTTTGAAGCACTCATGTCACACCTGAAGGGGGAGGGATTATGTGATTGATTAATTAATGAATTTATGACACTGTATTATATTTTATTTGTTTATAAACATTGAGCAATTTTGAATCGATGGACATGAATGCACTAAACACTTTGAAATGATATAATCATGTAGCGATATGTAATTTTTTGCATGATTTGTATTAATGATGTGTAATTATCAATTATTGTAACACATGCATATATACCTTGTGAGCACCATAACTTGTATGTCACTGCTTGAGAAAAGTCCCAGCAAGAGGGCTGAAACGTCGCGTTCTGGTGAATAAACAGCACTACTTTTGATTATATCTGGAAAGTGCCGTGGAATACATTTTTTTATTTACTTATTTTGGATGTTGGATCACCTCCACAGCTGCTGGCACTCCACTTTTACTTCATCTACTGCGGTGCCGCTTTTTTCCTTTATATCTATCTATCTATCTATCTATCTATCTATCTAATCTATCTCATATCTATCTATTATCTATCTATCAGGTAGAGGGCATTTTTTTTCGTATGCTTTTGTTCTTTTGTCCCAAAGGAAGTAGTACTTGATTGCATTTTCCAGTTACATCACAGGGTTAAAGGTCTCACCATCTAGACAAAACAGGAATTGGGGCAAAGTCCTTAAAAAAGAAGACTCTTGTCACATGAATGCGTTGACTCAAAGTAATTTTGTAATGTGCAATGTTCAGGATTGCGCTAGTGACTGTGACTCTGCTGATCATCAAGGAAAAATGTGCCTTTTCTCATTCATTGACATTATTCCCATTTATAAAGTAGCATAAAGTAGGATCACTCCTTCTTGTCAGTGAATGGAAACTTCTTTTGTTCACATCTAGAGACCAATACCTTCTACAGATGTAGGCTCTGTTCACACTTACATTATGGGTCGCTTCATTTTATTACAGAACCGTGAAAGCTGCGCAGATCTGTTTTCAGATACTGAGAAATCTTGATGAACCTCATTAAGGGTTCGTTCACATCACTGTTAGGGATTCCGTTCTAACTTTCCATTATAACATCGTTATAACGGAAAATAACGGAATCCCTAGGACGGAAATCAAAACGGACACCTTTAAGAGGCATTCCATTTTGATCCGTCATTATAGAAGCCTATGGGAAAGCATAACAGATCCGTCTGGTTGCCGTTATGCTGGACTGAAAACAAAGTCCTGTCGACAGAACTTTGTTTTCCGTCCAGCATAACGGCAACCAGACGGATCCGTTATGCTTTCCCATAGGCTTCTATTATGACGGATCAAAATGGAATGCCTCTTAAAGGTGTCCGTTTTGATTTCCGTCCTAGGGATTCCGTTATTTTCCGTTATAACGATGTTATAATGGAAAGTTAGAACGGAATCCCTAACGGTGATGTGAACGAGCCCTAACTCATAATGGGGTATGTCATATTTTAATATTTTTTATTTTGCCGTTTTTCCTGGCAAAAATAGTGTGCTACAGACACAATTCTTGCCAAAATGGCAAAAGCTTAACACTTTTCCCCCACTGATTTGTATTAGGGGATAAATGATCATAATGATTGTTCCTCCCCCTTTCGCTCTGCATTGGGCAACATTAAAGACTAAACGAGCGCCAATTGGCCTGTATATTGTAAATTGGTGCCTGTTATTGGCCCATGTTCAGACCATCTAAAGCTGCTTTCATACTAGTGGCAGACTTCTCTGCCGGAACAGCCTTCCGGATCCATGCTACCGCTAGTGCACCATGCCTCCGGAAATCTGCTCCATCCCCATTGACTTAATTTTATTCTGCCTGCCTGTGGCACGTTTGCTGTGCTGCAGCCAGATCTCTGGCCCACCCCCGTTATAGTCAATGGGGCTGGAGCGGACTTCAGATGGCAAGCGTGCACTAGTGGCAGCACGGATCCGGCAGGCTGTTCAGCCGTCAAAACAGCCTTCCGGAGAAGGCTGCGGCTAATGTGAAAGTAGCCCAAGAGGAACCTAAAACAGACTTCACACTGATACATTTTGCTGCTGATCCTGTAGATTAACAGTTGTCTATGCTAGATACAATTGTAGCAAGTTCTCACCCATCAGAAGTTCCATCAGAAGAGATAAGTGTTGGATCCGGGGGTCAGCAACCTCCAGCACTCCAGCTGTTGTGAAACTACAAATCCCAGAATCCTCCTCCTTTCACACTATGGGAGTTATAAGAACAGCCAAGTATGTATACATGCTGGGAGTTGTAGTTTCACAGCAGAAAATATCCAATAAGGTGGCGAGTGTGCAGGCGCTGGATCTCGGCGCTGGACTGGTGGGTCTAGCACTGTCAATCAAGAGGCATGGGGGTGTGATTAAGTGGAGAAGGCCAGCATTAGGATGGAACAGAGGCGTAGCTGAAGCAGTGCTCGGACGGCTTAAGCCCTCCTCCGAGTGCTCCAATGCCTCATTTGAATACTTTTAAAAGTTTATTTTTCGGACCTTGAACATGAGAATGAAAGGTACAGTATGGCTTTTGTCAGCGTCATCAGCCTTACCAGGCTATATGCTTGATCTTGATCTTGGTAGGCTTGATCTGGGTGACAGAGTGTCTTTATGTTTCAACAAATATTTATTGGGAATAAAAAGAAAAGACATAATACAGAATATCAAATTAAATAATGACATAAATTATATACAAATACAATGAGGGATATGAAAATAATAAGACAAAGGAAATTGCAGTTCAAGATAAAGTGCCTGAAAAGTCTGACGTCACAAGCAGCAGAGTTACAATGTTATACAATAGCGAAGGTCGGTTGAGTAGGAGGATGCCAACCAAGGTTCCCAAACTTTTTCAAAAGCAGCAAAGGTGTCTGTGCGAATAGCACTAAGCTTTTCGTATAAGAGTATCCTATTAACCCTATCTATGATAGCTTGAAAGGAGAGAGTGGGAGACCTCCACTTAAAGGCAATATGAATCCTTGCAGCCAATAAGATATACTGAGACAACTTAAATTTAGCAAAGGTTAGCCATGAGGGTTTGTCACCGAGCAGGCATAGAACAGGTGAAATTGGGTACGAACAACCCAGAACAGAGGATAGGAGGGCTCCTACTCGTCGCTATAGTCGGCGAACCACCCTGCAGGACCACCATATATGAAACATGGATCCCTCCTCATCACATCCCCTAAAGCACCATGGCGAGACCTCAGGATATATGCTATGCAATTTAGTGGGAACTCTATAGGTCCTATGGAGTATTTTAATGGAGGTTTCTGCCAAAGTAGTCTGCCAACTACCTTTTGTCAAGGTTTGCGAGCGTTGCCGCCATCTAGCAACCGAATACTCTCTTTCCAGGTCTCTCTCCCATGCATTCATATAATTCAGTTTAACATTTTCAGGAGGAGTATTTAAGATTCCATATATATATGAGAGAAGCCCACGTTTAAACAGGGAGTATCGGATAAACCTTTCAAAAGTAGTACATTCAAAAGTACCATTGTGGGGTTGCAAAGAGCGAATGAAGGAGAAGATCTGATTGGCTTTGAATATCTCTCCCGAAGGTAGTTCATGTTTATCCTTAAAATCATCAAAAGGGAGGAGTTTATCCCTCACCAGAAAGTGGTGGATGATTTGCAACCTGTGAGTGGTCCACCAAGAGAACCTATGGGCTTGGAGACCTGGAGGAAAGGATGGGTTGCCTACTATACATTCAAGGGGAGAAGTTTTTGACTGCAAGGAGACCTTAAACCTGACTGATCTCCATAGAATCAAGGAGTAGTAGGTCAAAAGGGACTTGGAGCGGATTGTAGAAGGGAGTTGGGCCTTAGTCCAGGTCAATGCTCTCCATGTAAAAGGAGCAAATAAAGAGCACTCCTGCGAAATCCATAACGGGTGGTCTCCCGGGTGAGGAATAGCTGAGCTAATCTTGCAGCCTTATAATATTTGTGAAAATCTGGAACCGAGAGACCACCCTGGGACCTATGCCGGCACATGGTCTGTCTAGAGATGCGGGGGGTCTTGTGTGCCCAGACAAACTTCAAGACATCTGCCTGCAGAGACTTCAGGTCCTTAGCTGGAAGGGGAATTGGGAGGGTCCTGAAGAGGTAGAGGAGTCTAGGAAGCACAACCATTCTGATGACATTTATCCTACCTACCCAAGACACTGGCAGAGTCTCCCAGGTTTTAAGACCTTCTCTAATCTTCCTGTACATAGACGGATAGTTGACTTTGTATACCATGTCAAGACTACTTGGGAGCGAAATGCCCAGGTACGGAATGAAGTTGTGCTTAATCTGGAATGGAAAGGTATGCGAAAGGGACACATTGACAGCTGAGGACACATTACACAATAGGAGCTCAGATTTGGAATGATTGATCTTAAGTCCCGAGACCGCAGAAAATGAGTCCAACACCTTTAAAAGGGAGGGCAGGGAAATAAGGGGCTTGGTGAGGGACAGGATCAGGTCGTCCACAAAGAGACTCAGTTTGAATTCTGTACCTCCAATGTGGAAGCCTGAAATGTCGGGATGGTTTCTAAGGTGGATTGCAAGCGGCTCCATGGCAAGGGCATAAAGGGCCGGTGACAGGGGACACCCCTGGTTCGTCCCCCTCTGAATTTGAATAGGGGAGAACTGAGTGGCCCGCAATTTTAAGTGGGCCTCAGGTGTGGAGTACAATGATTGTACAGCTTTCAAATAAGGACCCTGGAAACCCATTACAGTTAATACTTGTGTAAGATAATCCCAAGAAACAGTATCAAAGGCCTTCTCAATATCGAGGGCCAGGATAGCTAACGGTGTGCGGGATTTGTTCGCAACTTGTATGACATTCAAGATTTTACGAATATTATCCGGTGCTTCCCTCCCAGGTATAAAACCCACCTGGTCTTTGTTAACCAAAGCAGGCAGGAGACGATTGAGTCTACGAGCTAATTTGGATGTAAAGAGTTTGTTGTCCAGATTAAGCAGGGAAATTGGCCTGTAATTGGAGGGGAGCAAAGGATCCCTATTGGGTTTGGGTATAACCGTAATTTTGGCGGCCAGGAATTCAGAGGGGCGAGCAGCGCCCTGTAAAAGCTGGTTGCAATAGAGAGTAATATGTGGAGATAGAAGTTGTGCAAATTTTTTGTAGTAGAGTGCTGAGAAGCCGTCAGGCCCCGGGGCCTTACCTAGTTTCAGAGATTTAATGGAGAAGCAAACCTCATCTGAGGTAATGGGGGCATGTAATATTGCTCTAGCTTCTTGGGTCAGGGTAGGGAGGGGGAGGGAGGTCAAGAAGTCACTCTCTGCAGTCCCGGGATCCTGTCTAGGCTTAGAATACAGCTTTTGGTAGTATGTTTGAAAGGCATCATAAACTTGGTCTGGGTTGGTTGTCACTCTCCCCATTCGAGTCCGAATGCGGAAGACCTGATTAATTTGCTGTCGAGCCTTAAGCTGGCGTGCTAATACCTTATTGGGCTTGTTGGCAAGTTTATAGTAATAAGAGGCAGTCCAACGGAGCGCCTTTTCTGTTTGGTGGGAGAGAAGCATATTTAACTGCAACCTGGTATCTTTGACCGCCTTCAAGAGATAGAGTGATGGGGTTCTTTTATGGGCCAGGACCAGCTTAGCTAACTTTGTCTCCAAAGCTGCCTACGTAGCTGTACGCTCTTTTTTGATCCGGGAAGCCTCCCAAATGATCTTGCCCCTAATATATGCCTTGTGGGTGAGCCATACCCACATTGAGTCAGAGTCAGCTATGGCATTGGTAGTAAAAAATGTTTGCAACTCGGTTCTGAGCCGCTCCACAATTGCTGGACGGGTCAGGAGAGACTCATTCAGTCTCCACGAGAAGGGAATGTGGCCCCTCGGTATGAAATTGAAGTCCGCCAGGACCACCATGATCTGACCAGGGAGAAACAACATGACGGCAATATAACAGATACGGAAGGCAGCTGGCGGAAGTCAATATCATGTCAATTCGTGTATAGATATTATGGGCCGGAGAATAGTAGGTGTAGCCTCTCTGGGGACCATTATGTTCCCTCCAGGCATCTGCAACAGTAAGAGAGTGAAGGACATCATCTATTCTCGCGGTTTGGGAAGCAGGGCGAGGCTGAGTAGGGGGAGATGAGCGGTCTAAGTGAGGGTTAATAACCAGATTAAAGTCGCCACACCATAGCAGCTTGTGGTAAGTAAGAGATTCAAGTATTCGCTGTATCTCACATAGGAATGATATTGGGTCCTCCATCGGGCATACACATTTGCAATACACAAAACCTCATCCCTTAAGGTACCCAGTATAATTACATATCGGCCCTCAGGGTCGGTGAAGGTCTGGGTGGGCGAGAACGGAAAGGAGTTCCTGAGTAGTGTAACCACTCCTCTGCTCTTTGTGCAGTAAGTGGAGGAAAAGTATCTAGTAAATTGTGAATGGAGGAATTTAGGGTGGGAGGACGGGGTAAAATGAGTCTCCTGCAGGCAAATAACATCGGGAGTATGCTTAAGGTAGGCCGCAAAAGCAGTTTTACGTTTGTGAGGTGAGTTAAATCCCCTCACATTGTGAGTCAAGAGTCTACACATGGTGAGAGAAGGGAGGAAGGGCTTGTATACTGCACCTGCATCCAGCTGCCGTCACTGACCCCAGCAGACCTCCACCGACCTCAGAGTAACGCCAGGCCATTATGTTCAATAAGTACAAGTGCTGCAATTCCTTAAATGAAAATAAAATTAGTGAGGGGAGGGGAAGGGTAAGGGCAGACAGGGAAACAATAAAACAATTGAAACATCACAACAAGCCAATCTAGGCTAAACAGTAAACTTAAAGGGAACCTGTCATCTCTGAAACACCCCCTGAACTAGAGTAAGCGGTGTATAGTGTAAGTGATGCTGAATCCGAATATGTAAGTTTTATCTTCATACTCACTTCCATTCTGACGCTGTGCTCCCACAAACCTGCAGTAAAATACATTGACTGGACTCCGGTGCTCACTCACATAATGGAGAGGACTCAAAGAAGAGTCCACTGAGTGCATTTTACTGCAGGTTTGTGGGAGCACAGCGTCAGAATGGAAGTGAGTATGAAGATAAAACTTACATATTCTGATTCAGCATCACTTACACTATACACCTCTTACTCTAGTTCAGGGGGTGTTTTGGAGATGACAGGTTCCCTTTAAGCCAAAGAGGGAAACCACGTGAGTATCTGTGTACTCCAGGCTCCTCTTAAAAGGCTGTAGAGAAGGGAGCAACATGAAAGTCCACTTCGCCGGATCCCTGCTTGACAGAGACCAAGTCCCAAAGAGAAGTGATTGGAGGAGAGGGGGTACTTGCGTGAGAGAGGTCAGATGCACGACCCCCAGTCCACAAAAATGGTAAGGCTAAGAAAAATGTCAGGGAGAAGAGACAGCGATTCAAGTGTCTCGTCCACGAGGCGATGACGCTGGAGAAGCCGTCGGTACCCTGGTCCAGACTCTTGCCGGTCTTTGTGGTTTCGGTGGTGCTTCTGGAACCACTGGTCAGTCCAAGGGTATACCAGCCTTGTGCAATACATCACTACCTTCCGAAGGTGACCGTACAGTGTGGGTATGGGAGTTCAGCTGAAAAGACAGCGCAAAGGGGAAGCCCCATCGATATTGTACTTGCGCTTTCTGTAAGGCTGAAGTAATGGGCCTCATTTCTCTGCGTCTCCGAAGTGTGGAGGGAGCCAGGTCCGCATACAGGTGGACCGACGATGGCAGTCCAGGAAGGACAGGTAGGTTTCTGGCAGCCATTAAGACCTGGTCCCTTGTCTCCGGATAATGGAACTTGAGGACTACATCTCTTGGCAGATCTGGAATGCGGGGCCTCCCCAGGGCCCTATGGACCCTGTCCATGCGAAACTGGCTGACGTCAGCGTGAGGCAGCAAGGCAGCAAACAAGGCCTGCATGGTGGATGATAAGTCTGTATAGGTTTCAGGAAGGCCTCGGATTCGCAGGTTACCTCTGCGGGACCGGTTTTCAAGGTCCTCAATTTTGAGCTCGAGTGCCTCTATTTGAGCCGCATGCGAATTAATATCATCTCTATCCGCCCCAATGGCGTCGGCCATGTCATCCGCCTTCGTTTCCAGCTCTGCCACTCTGTCCCCTAGGTCTTGTATCTGGCGGGTGAACTCCGCCACCGCTTGCGAAAGTTCGGTTCGGAACAGGGTGGCTATGTTGTTGAATAGATTCGACTGACCTGGGCTGGATGGTGGTGGATTGGCTTGGGGTCCACTCTCAGTGGAGGAGGCTGGGCTGGCGGGAGACGCCTCAGGGTCCGCCATGTTGGAATGCCGGGAGAGGCGAAAAATCTCCGGCAAAGTCTGCGAAGGAGCAGGGGTACTAGCAGATTTCTTCTTGCTGTTGGTGCGGGTCATCTTCCCCAATCCTTATAGCAGGAATAGTCCACTTGTGGAGCCGATTAAACGGCGCTAGAGAGGGATTCTGGCGGCGAGTGGCGCGGAGCTCACAGAAGGGCGTCCATCCTGCGTGCCGCGCGCATGCGCTCTCCGACAGAGTGTCTTTAAAGGGGTTAAGCAACAAAACATATTCTACATTTTCCAAACCAGCACCTGAATACCTAGAAATCTCATAAGCTATTCAATACAATGTGTGTAATAATGTGTGTAATAAATCTGTAAAATGTATGTAATACATTTTTTATATAGCACCACCTGCTGTTTGTCCTTTTTCTTATTTCATGTCCACCTCACTGAGGTAGTCGCACGCACTCAGTTTAAATCTTCAATCTTCAGATTATATCTTCTGTTAGAAGCTGTGGCAGTTATATGAGAGAGCTTCAGCAGAAAGGACATGCCCCCCCCAGAAAGGACAATCCCCCCCCCACAGAAAGGACATGCCCCCCCCAGAAAGGACATGGCTCTTCCCCCCCAGAAAGGACATGCCCCCTCAGCTGCCAGCCTAAAATAATGCTAGCCGAACAATTGGATGGGGAGTTCTCTGGATCTGTGTGAAGTACAGGGCTGGTTCTAGCTTTGTTAGAATGAGGTTGTCATGTACTGTATGATGTCAATCATGGCATAACCCCCTTAAGAAGGAAACTTGAAGCAGAAATATGAACAAAGCCTAGGAATATGGTATATGGGTTTCAGTTCCAGGGTGTAAATTAAGAATGCTCTTATTCACTGACAGCAAGCAAGATTATTACATAGGTACATAGTGCTTTGCTGCATGTGACCACTGATTGGCTGGCAGCGGTGACGTGCGTGTAGATGGCATGTCACACTTCTTGCACCTTGCACCTTTCCTGCACATATGAAACAGGGTCCCCGGTCTCGGAGAACCCCCTCAAATAGTTTCCTGATATTCCATCAATAAACTCTACATAGAAATGTAAACTTTGCAGAGTTTTCCTCTCTAAAAGACCCAAAATACTGAATTGAATTCGGCATTCGGGTGCCTGGGAAAGCTGGGTTTTCAAATTTTCATTCTACAGAAGGAAAATTACAAATACTTTAGACTTTTTGAAAATCTGTCCGACGAAGACAACCCAAGGACTTATTTTTACTGGTGATTTTTTTTTTCATTTATACTTTGGGGTGTAGATTCCCTTTAATAATCCCCCCCCCCACCTTTCCCCATATGGTGATCATTACTGTACGCCCTCTCCCCCTTTTTTTTTAATCTCCGGTCCCTTTCTGTTTGGTTTGACCTTGGTCATTGATGACAAGGCTGCTTTCTCTGCCAAACTAATCAATAAGCTAAACAGACAGAAGATGAGTATTTAGAACATGGGAAGCCGAACTCAAACACAGATAGGTTATCAGCCGGGCCCAGAGCAGACTTCTAAGCAAATATTTCATTAACATTTTTTTTTTCATGGCAATTTAAACATAACAAAATATTTAAAAAAAAATTATAAAAATTGGACAGAAGTCACCTCGATAAATAAGAAAACTAATTTGAAATAAATTATTAGAGAAGAAAGCATCGAGGGGCTCCTCATTCATGAGGCTCATCAATCACATGGAGCGAGGAGCAGCTACAATAAGCATCTCCCTCTGTGTGGAGGACCCACAGCCCATTGATTTCTATTACATTCCATGCAATGCTTTATTTCTCCTGTGGTGGCGCTGCAGGAGAATGAAACAATGAAGTGAACGGGGCTAAACTGCAATTCCACGCACGGCAGCCATGTTTTCTAATCTTGTACAACCCTTGTAATCCAACATCTGGTCGTCTAGAAGGTCTGATAATGCAACTCATGTTTCAAGAAAAAAGTACAATGTAATATGGAATAATTAGAAAAATTCTCTAATTTCTACTTTCCAGGTTCTGGACAATCGTTTACAATTTTATTGATATATTAATATTTGCCATAATTCAGAAGATCTGCTAATCCGGCATCAATCAGGTTCTACAGTTCTTATATTACTATGGAATTTGGTGAAACTTGCAGATAAACTAGGCACATTTACGATGCATGGACATTGGAAAGCTATCTATCTACTCTAACCTTCCATCTATCTATCTATCTATCTATCTATCTATCTATCTATCTATCTATCTATCTAATACATAGTCTGCGTATGTGGGTCAAGACCTTCAGTATGACATCACAGGATTCTAATGACATCACAAATGGTGCCTTAGACTGGCGGCGGCCATATTGAATGTAATGACATACAATATAGATAATGGGACCATGTTGGTGTTATTGGGCTGATTTATTTATAAAATCACCTCAGGGAAATTCCGTCGCTGTTTTAGACCAACAAGGTCCTAACATTAATCCCTTTATCAATCCTAGACCACCAGAGATTTCTACACTAACCACTTTAACTGTCCTAGATGACCAAGGATTCCAACATTAAACCCTTCACTGCCCTAGACCATCAGGGATTCTGGCAATTACCCCTTTAATTATCCTAGACCACCAGGGACCTACCTTTAGAATACCCATAGAAGACACGGACCTAGGACAAATGGTGCAATATAATGAGAAGAAAAACACATTTTTTTCTTAAAAAACTCAAAGTTTATTATTAAAGGTTCTAGGATTTTGAGGTAGTTTTTGTGGTTCTGGCTCCTTGAGGGCGGGGGCAGGTTCTTCTTCAGTCTCTCCTGGAACTCTGATTTTGGATTGGCTGGAATCAGGTCTGCTTGTTTGAAAGGAGGTCGGGATCCATACGTCTGTCAGATTTTCAGGAGGGAGGGGGGAGGTCATGAGAGATTCCTTATGTTTTTCAGACAGATTCTACATGAGAAAAAAATTCCAGCTAAGTAAAAGAATTTACAAAAACACAAGAGAAAATGCAGATAAGTGGCCAAACTTACTGGACCTGATGCTGCTCTGCTTGTCTGGGAATTTCAGATGGTTTGGATGGTAAAAACCATTTGTAGATGGTAAGTGGGCACCAAGGGAAAGATGGTAAATGGTCCTCAAGAGACAGATGGTAAATGAGGCCTAAGCGGCAGATGTTATATGGCCGAGGGACAGATGGTATTTTGAAGGCCTAGCGGCAGATGTTATGGCTGGCGGCAGATGTTCAATATGGCCGCTTCCTCTTCAGGGGGTTAGAGGCCCTGATGGTAGTAGTGGCCCCCTGAAGGTCCTCCATCTCCATGTCATCGGGATATTGACGTGGGCCAACCTCCATCTCCTCATCATCGCTGTCTACAGACATCTCTATATCACCGGAATATTGGCGAGGGCCAAAATCCATATACTCTATTGCAGTCACTTTGGGAACAGCCTTCGGCAGCATCCTCCTCCTCTTCCGAGACACTCCCATCGTGACAGCCAGCTAGAGCAACTGAAACTGGGCTCTGGGCATGACCCCAGCTTACATCGCTGGACCATTATGTCATAATTAGAGATGAGCGAGCACTAGAATGCTTGGGTGCTCGTTATTCGAGCCAAATTTTTCCCGATGCTCGGGTGCTCGTTTCGAATAACGAACCCCATTGAAGTCAGTGGGAGACTCAAGCATTTTTTGCAGGGGATCAAAGCTCTGCACATGGAAGGTTGCGTGAAAACCTGGAAACCTCAGAAAATGATGGAAACACCACGGAAATGGACAGGAAACAGCAGGGGCAGCATGCATGGATGCCTCTGAGGCTGCCTAATGGTACCATTACGCCAAATTCTGGGCAACAGCCTGGTGGTGACCCTCAAGACAATTGTGCTGACCCAGACCAAGATGGGCAAGGCACATGCCCATCACATGTTAGTAAAGCACCCAACTAGGTGCAACGAAGGTCCATCACCGCCTGCGGGTGACACCACTACCCATGCTATCACTGCTGTCCTATCCCCCTCCCCAGGACGCAGGCATAAGCGTCTCCCTCCCCGCACCCACCCAGTAGTCCACAGCGTACACAAAGTTCTCCCAGCACAGTGCCCAGCTCTCCCCATCCCAGACGGGCAAACACGCACCCACCACCCACCCACCCTGTCCACGGCAGACACAAAGACCTCCAAGCACAGTGCCCAGCTTTCCTAATTCCAGACGGGCTAAGACGGACACTGCACCCACCTATTAGTCTCCACACGTGGGTGGGTGCAAAGCCTTTTAGTGCCCCTCAAGACAATGTTTGTGTGCCAGGGACTGGTAGTAACCCTCCTTGAAGTTGTGGGGGAGAGGCCGCTGGTGACCCTCAAGACAATTTTGGCCGACAGTGTAGTGGCGAGCCTCCAAAAAATCGTGGGTGAGAGCCTGGTGGTGACCCTCAGAAACAAATGGTTTAAAAAAGCATGGTGGTGCACCCCTGAATGACAGTCTGTGACTGAGATTGCAGGTGAACCCGCTAAAATTGTAGTCTAGCACACCTTGGTGGTGAACCCCTAAATTACAAAGTTTGACTGAGATTGCAGTTTACAGCATGGGGGTGAACCCCAGAGTGGCTTGGTTAGACTAAGATAGCAGCTGAACCACTCAAAAATTTAGCCTGACAAAGCATGGCGGTGACTACAGTCCAGTGAACAATTCTGTGGTGTGCGGTACAGTAGCAGCAGTCTAGAGAATACGTTTTTTCTCTCAGATCCATTTAATACAGTCCAGTGAAAAATTCTGTGTTGTGCGGTACACTAGCCGCAGTCTAGAGAATACGTTTTTTCTCTCAGATACATATACTACAGTTCATTGAACAATTGTGCGTTGTGCGGTACACTAGCCGCAGTCTAGAGAATATGTTTTTTCTCTCAGATCCATTTAATACAGTCCAGTGAAAAATTCTGTGTTGTGCGGTACACTAGCCTCAGTTTAGAGAATGCGTTTTTTCTCTCAGATACATATACTACAGTCCAGTGAAAAATTCTGTGTTGTGCGGTACACTAGCCGCAGTCTAGAGAATATGTGTTTTCTCTCAGATCCATTTAATACAGTCCAGTGAAAAATTCTGTGTTGTGCGGTACACTAGCCGCAGTCTAGAGAATACGTTTTTTTCTCTCAGATACATATACTACAGTTCATTGAACAATTGTGCGTTGTGCGGTACACTAGCCACAGTCTAGAGAATATGTTTTTTCTCTCAGATCCATTTAATACAGTCCAGTGAAAAATTCTGTGTTGTGCAGTACACTAGCCGCAGTCTAGAGAATAAGTTTTTTCTCTCAGATCCATTTAATACAGTGCAGTGAAAAATCCTGTGTTGTGCAGTACACTAGCCGCAGTCTAGAGAATATGTGTTTTCTCTCAGATCTATTTAATACAGTCCAGTGAAAAATTCTGTGTTGTGCGGTACACTAGCCGCAGTCTAGAGAATACGTTTTTTCTCTCAGATACATATACTACAGTCCATTGAACAATTGTGTGGTGTGCGGTACATTAGCCGCAGTCTAGAGAATATGTGTTTTCTCTCAGATCCATTTAATACAGTCCAGTGAAAAATTGTGTGGTGTGCGGTACACTAGCCTTAGTCTAGAGAATACGTTTTTTCTCTCAGATCCATTTAACACAGTCCAGTGAAAAATTCTGTGTTGTGCGGTACACTAGCCATAGTCTAGAGAATATGTTTTTTCTCTCAGATACATTTAATACAGTCCAGTGAAAAATTGTGTGGTGTGCGGTACACTAGCCGCAGTCTAGAGAATACGTTTTTTCTCTCAGATACATATACTACAGTCCATTGAACAATTGTGTGGTGTGCGGTACATTAGCCGCAGTCTAGAGAATATGTGTTTTCTCTCAGATCCATTTAATACAGTCCAGTGAAAAATTCTGTGTTGTGCAGTACACTAGCCGCAGTCTAGAGAATAAGTTTTTTCTCTCAGATCCATTTAATACAGTCCAGTGAAAAATCCTGTGTTGTGCAGTACACTAGCCGCAGTCTAGAGAATATGTGTTTTCTCTCAGATCTATTTAATACAGTCCAGTGAAAAATTCTGTGTTGTGCGGTACACTACCCGCAGTCTAGAGAATACGTTTTTTCTCTCAGATACATATACTACAGTCCATTGAACAATTGTGTGGTGTGCGGTACACTAGCCGCAGTCTAGAGAATACGTTTTTTCTCTCAGATCTATTTAATACAGTCCAGTGAAACATTCTGTGTTGTGCGGTACACTAGCCACAGTCTAGAGAATAAGTTTTTTCTCTCAGATCCATTTAATACAGTCCAGTGAAAAATTGTGTGGTGTGCTGTAAACTAGCCTCAGTCTAGAGAATATGTGTTTTCTCTCAGATCCTTTTAATACAGTCCAGTGAAAAATTGTGTGGTGTGTGGTACACTAGTCGCAGTCTAGAGAATACGTTTTTTTCTCTCAGATCCATTTAATACAGTCCAGTGAAAAATTCTGTGTTGTGCGGTACACTAGCAGCAGTCTAGAGAATACGTTTTTTCTCTCAGATACATATACTACAGTCCATTGAACAATTGTGTGGTGTGCGGTACATTAGCCGCAGTCTAGAGAATATGTGTTTTCTCTCAGATCCATTTAATACAGTCCAGTGAAAAATTTTGTGTTGTGCAGTACACTAGCCACAGTCTAGAGAATACGTTTTTTTTAAATTATATATACTACAGTCCAGTGAAAAATTGTGTGGTGTGCGGTACACTAGCCGTAGTCTAGAGAATACGTTTTTGGCCTCAGATAGTAATTCTACAGTCTACTGAAAACGGTTTTGGCCTCAGATATTAATTCTACAGTTTAGTGAATACACAAAATGTTGAACCCCAAGGGTCGAGGACGAGGACGTGGGCGTCCAAGGGATGTAGGGGGGCAGAGGCCGTGGTCCTGGGCAGGGTGACACAGTACCTGCTGATGAGGGAGAAGTGGAACGCCGCAGAGGTTCGCTCCCTAGCTTCATCTCGCAACTCACAGGGTCACGTGGTACAGCACTATTGAAACCACAACAGTGCGAACAGGTGATGACGTGGATAGCGGATAATGTGTCCAGTAATTTATCCACCACCCAGTCTTCCACGCAGTCCACCCACGCTAGCCAAGGGAGTAGACCTCTGGCTCCTCCAGCTCAACCTCCTTCCCCCCAGCCTGGCCCCCCCATGGAAAATAGGACCCTTCCCAGATTCACAAACCACTGCTCAGCAGCAACCGGAGCAGTTGATCTGTCCCGATGCCCAAAATTTCAAACTTTCGCAGTCTGTGGGTGATGAGAGTGTGGACTTAGTGCAAGTAGTGTGTAAAGAGGTGTCAGATGATGATGATGATGAGACACGGTTGTCAGACAGTGACGTTGTTGTCAGGGCAGTAAGTCCGAGGGGGGAGCAGAGTGAGGAATCGAAGGAAGAGCTGGTGGATGATGAGGTGATCAGCAGGGGTGCCACCACTACCAGCCTAACCACTACCATCATGCGCAGGCATATGAGTGCTAAACACCCGACTCAATGGAACCAAGGCCGTTCAACTCCTGCGGGTCACACCACTGCTCCTTCCCCTGTGTCACTCGCTGCCTCTGCAAGTCAACCCCCCGCCCAGGACCCAGGCACAAGCGCTTCCCGCCCTACAACCACCCATTCACCTCCACAATCCTCCATACCCTCCACCAATGTGTCCCACGGCAGCGTTCAGCTGTCTTTACATCAGACATTTGAGCGCAAGCCCAAATACAATTCCACCCACCCACATGCACAAGCCCTAAACGTCCACATCTCCAAACTGCTGAGCCTGGAGATGCTGCCCTATAGACTGGTAGAGACTGAGGCTTTCCGCAACCTGATGGCGGTGGCTGTCCCTCAGTACTTGGTCCCCAGCCGCCACTATTTTCCCTGATGTGCCATCCCAGCCTTACACCAGCATGTGTCAGAGAACATCATCCGTGCCCTGACCAACGCGGTTACTGAGAAGGTCCACCTAACCACGGACACGTGGACAAGTGCTGGCGGGCCGGGACACTATATCTCCCTTACGGTACATTGGGTTAACTTGGTGGAGGCTGGGACCGAGTCTGACCCTGGGGCCGCTCATGTGCTGCCCACACCAAGGATTGCGGGGACTACCTCGGTCACGGTTTCTCAGGCTTATTATGACTCTTCCTCCAACCACTCCTCCTGCTCCTCCTCCTCTCAATTACCATCCATGAGCACGGCGCCTTCAGTCGGTAGCTCTAGGCGCAGCAGCACTGCCGTGGGTAAGAGCCAGCAGGCAGTGCTGAAACTGCTGAGCTTAGGTGACAAAAGGCATACCGCCCAAGAGCTGTTACAGGGCATCATGGCGCAGACTGATCTTTGGCTGGAGCCGCTGAACCTCAAACCAGCATGTTGTGTGTGACAATGGGCGTAACATGGTGGCGGCTCTGCAACTCACTGCCTGGCCCACGTGTTCAATCTTGTGGTTCAGCGTTTCCTCAAGACCTACCCCAGTTTGTCTGATTTGCTCACCAAGGTGCAAAGCATCTGTGCGCATTTCCACAAGTCAACCACAGATGCTGCCACTCTCAGGGCAGTGCAACGGCGCTTACAACTGCCAGCACACCGACTGTTGTTTGACGTGCCCACGCGATGGAATTACACGTTAGCCAGGGTTTACTAGCAGCGCAGGGCGATGGTAGACTGCCAGATGACAACTTCCACGAGAACTGGTAGTCAGGTTAGTCAGCTTCCTTAAGTCTACAATGGGGAGTGGAAGTGGATGTCTGATATCTGTCAGGTGTTAAGCAACTTTGAGGAGTCAACACAGATGGTCAGCGGCAATGCCGCCATTATCAGCGTCACCATCCCGCTGCTTTGTCTGCTGAAAAACTCACTGCTCGGCATGAAGTCAGAGGCTTTGCGCTTGTCACAGGAGATGGGGGAAGAAGATACGTTGCTTGATAGCCAGAGCACCCTCAGGTCTGCTTCTCAGCGCGTATTGGAGGAGGGGGAGGAGGATGAGGAGGAAGAGGAGGAGACTGTTGGCGAGACTGAAGAGGGTACTAATGCTCATTCCTTCTTATCTGTTGAGCGTGTATGGGCTGAAGAGGAGGAGTTGGAGGAGGAGGAAATGGAGAGTCAGCCTATTGAGGAGAGGGAATTCTTGTGTGTTGGGACTCTTGCGCACATGGCTGACTTCATGTTAGGCTGCCTTTCCCGTGACCCTCGCGTTAGAAGCATTTTTGCCAACACCGATTACTGGGTGTTCACCCTCCTGGACCCCCGGTACAAGCAGAACTTTTCCACTCTCATTCTTGTAGAGGAAAGGAGTATGAGAGTGAATCAATATCAACAGGCCCTGGTGCACAAGCTGAAACAACCCTTCCCATCTGACGCCGCTAGAGGCAGAGGGCGTGCTTCTGTGGGCCAAGTAGTGGGGGAGAGTAGGCGAGCAGGCAGCTTGTCAAGGGGGACACTCTACAAGGCCTTTGCCAGTTTTATGGCACCCCAGCAAGACTATGTCACCTGTCCACAGTCTAGGCAGAGTAGGGGGTAGCTGTTCAGAAAGATGGAGAGGGAGTACCTAGTTGACCATACCAACATCCTGCGTGATCACTCTGCTCCATACAACTACTGGGTTGCAAAGCTGGACGCGTGGCCCGAACTCGCGTTGTACGCCTTGGAGGTGCTGGCCTGCCCTGCCGCTAGCGTGGTGTCAGAGCGGGTCTTCAGTGCAGCTGGTGACATCATCACTGATAAGCGTACACGCCTGTCAACTGACAGCGCTGACAGGCTGACGCTTATTAAAATGAATAAAGCCTGGATTTCACCGGGGGAAAGCAGCTAAACATGAAGATTCTTTATGTATCCTCTCCTCCTCCTTCTCTTCTTACACAAACGCCGAGCCAACAGGCAATTTTTCAGAGGACCAACTGGCACTCTTTACAAACAATGTTTACGGAGGGCCACCTACAGGCCCTCTCTCCAATCAATTTTTTAGGAGCGTCAACTACAGATACTCAAAAACAATTTTTTAGGAGGGTCAACTACAGACAGTCAAGAACAATTTTTTAGGAAGGTCAAATACAGACACTCCAAAACAATTTTTTTGGAGAGTCAACTTCAGACACTCCAAAACTAATTTTTGGGAGGCTCACCTACAGCCATTTGACTGCAATCTCAGTCTGATCAAGACATTGGTGGTGTCACCGCCATGCTGTGTCAGGGTTAATTTATATGTGGTTCACCTGCTACCTCGGTCTCACCGCCATACTGTGTCAGGGTAAATTTATATGTGGTTCACCTGCTACCTCAGTCTAACTTGGTCACTCTAGGTTCACCGCCATGCTGTGTCAGGCTAAATTTTTTGGGTGGCTCACCGGCTCCCTCAACTAACTTGGTCAATTGGGGGTGTCACCGCCATGCTGTGTCAGGCTAAATTTTTGGGTGGCTCACCTGCTACCTCAACTAACTTGGTCACTTGTTGGTGTCACCACTAGACTGCGGCTACTGTGCCGCACACGACATAATTGTTCACTGGACTGTAGTATATATAACTGAGAGAAAAAACATACTCTTTAGACTGCGGCTACTGTGCCGCACACCAGATAATTGTTCATTGCACGGTAGTATATATAACTGAGAGAAAAAATGTACTCTTTAGACTGCGGCTACTGTGCCGCACACCACATAATTGTTCACTGGACTGTAGTATATATAACTGAGAGAAAAAACGTATTTTCTTAACTGAGGCTACTGTACCGCACACCACATAATTGTTCACTGGACTGTAGTATATATAACTGAGAGAAAAAACGTATTCCCTAGACTGCACTACAGATCCCAGCAAGCCAAGGTACAGCAGTAGCAAAAATGAGTACTGAGAGGACTTTGGGCAATTTCATTGGGATCTGTGTGGACCATGTGCTGTCCCCTTTCTGCCACCAGTCGCTGTGCACAGTGTGCAGCCAAGATGGCGGTAGCTGCACTACAAGTCCCAGCCAGCAGCCAGGAGGAGACCAAAAAAAAGGTGCTTGTAGCCCTTAGAAGGGCTGTTGGGTTCTTTGTGGATGATTCCTGCCTAACCAAAATCTAAATTGAGGCCCTAACACACTCCCTGACAGACAGCAGCTCTATCCCTAATCTCATCCAGGCGGCGTCTGAGGCGAGTAGCGCGGGACCAGATTCTTATATTCCCAGGTCATCTGATCTGGCCAGCCAATCCCTGCTATCGACTTGTAGGGGTTCCATGTGATGCTAGGGGGTACCAAAGACTCTCCTGCATGTTGATTGGCTGAGAAAAAGGGCCTAACATGCAGGAAGAGGAAGATGCCATTTCCTCGAGTATCGCGATATGCTCGTCCGAGTATTGAGCACGTACGAGTACCCTAATGCTCGAACGAGCACCAAGCTCGGACGAGCATGTTCGCTCATCTCTAGTCATAATCAAATTAGTCATGCCCCCTATTATGACATCATAGGATTCTAATAATGACATCACAAGAGGCAAGGCCTGGCTAGGATTCTAATGATGACATCACAATAGGCAAGACCTGGCTAGGATTCTAATGATAACATCACAAGCGGTGCCGTGGACTGGCAGCAGCCATATTGAATGTAATGACATACAATATAGATAATTAGATTATTTTAAAAGATTTCTTTATAAAATCACCTCAGGGAAATCCCGTTGAAAGCGCTCAGTTCCAGAGACTTCATAAATGTTGCACCAATAAAAGTTGAAACATGCAATCTACATACATGTCCATAGACTCCTTCCTGAAATTCTGTTCATGTCATGGTCACAGAGATTTTGGGGTGAATGGTGGAATAAGCAACAGTCAGGAGAGGAATTATGGGGCAGATTTATCAAACGGCCTAAATACAAACTGTTTGTTGCCCATATGAACCAATCACAGCACAGCTTTCATTTCATATTCTGCTCATGGAAAATGAAAGCTGGGCTCTGATTGGTTGCCATGGACGGCAGGTGCTGAGATGATGACATGTCACATGATGGAGGCAGCCAGGGGCGTACATAGAAATCATTGGGCCCCATAGCAAGAATCTGAATTTGGCCCCCTAACTCCACCCAGTACCCACCCCTGGCCCACCCCACCTCCTGCCCTGGCTCCTCCCCTGACACACACCCATTTGCTGCAAAGGGAATGCCGTAGGAACAAAACCCGTAATACGGTGGAGGAATTGCGTTTTTTCCAATTCCTCCACATTTGAAATTTTTTCCGGCTTCCCACTACATTGTATGCCATATTGAATGGTGGCATTACAAAGTACAACCTGTACCGCAAAAAAAAAGCCCTCATACAGTTATGTGAATGGAAATAATAAAAAAGTTATGGCTTAAGGATGATAGGGAAGAAAAATGAAAATGCAAAAACGAAAAAACCTCTGGTATCCTACGGGTTAAAGGGGTTAGCTAACCCCTATTATGCCCCCCAAAATGCCCAGGCACCGCATGCAGATAATACTTAAGCCCAGTGGGGGGGAGGGGGTGCTGCCAATAGCAGGCTGCGTCGGAAATGAGCCTTCCCAGCTTCACCCGCGATGCTAGGGAAGCTCGTTCACATTGTGGCCTGCTATTAACTGCGCCCCACGTCACTGGATGTTTTTATCCGTGTGATGGGGGGATGCAGTGGAGGCTGTGTGGGTATCAGGAGCCACTTGAGGCAGGTGTCGGGCAGCATGAGAGCGCAGAGGACAACTGCCGGGTGCTCCCTTTGTGTGTGCTTGAGCTGCTGCGCCTGCTCCTGCTGCCTGCCAGCGATAAACTGGCCAATCAGCAGCAGTATCTTTGCACTGCTAAATACTGATTGGCCAATGTGCAGTACAGCAGATGCAGAGCCTGAGAGGGAGCCAGCCTGGATCATGGAAAGGTCAGCTCAACGAGTGTGCTACTGTAGCGTCCTCCACCCTGCGTGGTGGTTGGTTGCTACAGCATGAATGTGTTTCTGTATGTATTGTTAATAAAAACCAGGAGGCCGGTCGCCTAGGCAACCCCAGAGCCTAGGGAGAGGAAGTGGGAGGAGCCTGGGAGCTAAGGGCAGGAGAAGCAGTCAGTCTGCAGGAGAGATAGTAGTCTGCAGAAGAGAGTCTGCTGAAGGAGAGTGAGTTGGTAGTCTCCAGCAGAAGCAGTCCACACACGGAGTCTGTGTGAGGAGACTGAAGAAGAAAGCCTTCAGAGGGAAGTTAGGAGAGCATCTGAAGGAGTTAGTGACCAAGCAGCTTGACAGTGCAGGAGGAAAATAGGCCAAAGTGACCAGTGACCTGAATGTTCCAGTTTTCCCTGCTGTCTCTGAGTCATCCTTTCTGCCGCTGATGCGCCTCCTCTTCATCACACAAATCTCCAAGACAAAGGCAAGTGATGGTCCCACAATCTCTAAACATGGGAGTCAGCCCTAGTCAAGGGGGGTTTAAAATCAGCGCTGACCTACAACATCCATCTCCCAGGGGCCTATGTCAGCGTTCGGCCCTATCTAGGCCGAACACCTTGACTGGTGTCACGAACCAGTCCCAAATATCCTTTCCCCTTTTAAGAGTGTCCGTGAGACGGCCCCAACCCCTTACCAGAAGTACCCTCGGCCTGAGTGGGCGTCACATGGCTTATCACTTGGCATCACGAACAGGATCCCGACGCCTGCACCGTGCGGGGACAGAAGAACGCAGTCCGCCATCTTGTGGCCTAGCCACTTGGAGATCCCGAAGAGACGGCCGCCATCTTGCTGCCTACCGCGTGGTCGATCAAGTTTTCGCAGGGGGTGGTAATGCGATCGCTCACCGTGCCGAAGAATCGAGTGCCTCGGGCATCGAACAAAGAACAGCGAATCGCATCCAGCAGCATCGATAGAAGGGGAGAACAGCCCAGAGAGACTGATCGCAGCGGCTGCAGCCCGATCCTGCCGCTGACCATGCCGTACATCACAGGCGCAACATAGCTACCACAATACAAAGGTGAGCCAATGACAATGAGTGACTTTAAAGAAAAGCTTACCAGCATGTTCGACTTGTATCCCATGGCTAAGGAGCAGAAAGTCACCATCTTGATAAGTCAGCTCAGCGGTGCGGCCCAGAGGGAAGTCAAATCCTGGCCGGCCACTGATAAGAAGACCGCCAAGCTGAAAAGTGCGTTTGAAACCCGGACAGCCTCAGAGGTCAAAATGCAATTCTTTGGGTGTTAGCAGAGAGCCCAAGACACGGTGAGAGACTATGCCCTTAACTTGCAAGAGGCGCTGCGGGCAGTAAAGCAGATAGATCCGGATAGTGTCCAAAATGAAGACAAGATGCTGAAGAAACAGTGTGTGGATGGCTTGTTGTCAGGATCCAGTAAAGCCCAATTGCGAATGATGGCTCTGCAAAATTCAGACATGGACTTTGCTCAGTTCAAGGACCGGTCCATCCATGTACTACGAGAATGCACTTATGCTGACAGCGAGCCGACCAAGTCACCAGCTATTGTGTGTTACCAGGGGGCAGTGTCTTTCCCACCAGTGCAGCCAGCTCCATGCTCTCAAAATAAAATTGAGGACCCCTCTGCAGACCTGCGATTACAGGTGCAGGAACTCACCAAAAGTGTTGCTGGTTTGTGCAAAACTGTTCAGCTTCTCCAAACAGGTCCTGCGACGGAAGAGATCCAACTGGCTTCCAGTCTGGATAGCCTTCGCTGGCACCGGCCACGGAGGATGCCGCCACCATGACGATTACCCCGTTATGGCCAGAGACTCTCCGACCAGTTTGACCCCTCCAGACATCCCATCTGCCGGAGATGCAGCAAGGTTGCTCATGTGGAAAGGGAGTGTCCTTTAAACGGGCGGGCCCCAGGAAAGTGGACCAATCCCCGGGGGTGGATGATCAGGTCCACCAAAAGACTGGAGCAGGCCATGGATAGAAATAGTGGTGGATGCTATCCCCCTCACGGCCCTCCTGGACACTGGTTCGCAGGTAACCACCATGCCTTATAGTTTGTACCAAAGGTACTGGACTGATTGAGTGAGTGAGTTTACTCTTCGCCCAGAAGGAGGTCTAATGTTGATAGCCAGCAATGGCCAGCCCTTGTGGGCTACTAAGAGGTGAGCACTGTTTGGGTGAGGTCCTTGCCATTTTGAGGGATCTGGCCACAATAGCTCCTCGCCAAGAGAAAATTACCTTCAGTAGGGAAATTAAGGCACTAGTGCAAAAACAGCAAAAGAAGGTGACAGGAGGGGAGATTGGAAGTGTAAGGGTAAGCGATCGTAACTCTATCATACTCCCTCCCAGGAATGAGACCCTCATCTGGTGTAGAGCGGCCATGGGTATCAGGGGACAAGATTACCAAGCCTCAGTAGAATCTGTCTACCTCGCTGACAGGCCGAATGTCATGACCGCTAGGGGCGTTGTTAATGTAAAAAGAGGTAGGGTCCCAGTGCTGTCCTGAATTGCGGGGAGGAGGAAGTTTGCCTTCCCAGGTATGCACACGTTGCTAAATTGCTGACTGTAAGCAACAATGACATTCAGGACGCAGGACCCTTGGCTCCATCAAAGATGACGGGTGGCAATGGTTCCCCAGCACCGTTGGCGGATTGGTGGCAGATAGAGATGAGCGAAGTGATTTGTCGATTCGTTGTTTTGTATTGAATCTTGGAAATTTTCAGCTGCGAAGCAAATCCGAATATAAGGTGATTCGCTTCGGCTTTGTACACATTCGCTACGTAGTTGTCCTATAAATTATACGCTTTTGCTACGTATAAGTTACTCTATACGCTGTTGCATACAAATTTAATTCATTAGCAAACTTTTACTGTTAGTTCGTTTATCGTGCGCAAAAGCCCAGGAAGAAAGCGGTCACCTGACCTTGTGGGCAGGGCTTGCTCTGATTGGCTCAGGCTCGGTAAGCCAGTGACGCATCACTTCTGCGACTGCTGAGACAAGCAGAAGCAATGTGTGTGAAGTTCTGAGACTCTGAGACCTGTTTTGTGAAAATTGGGGTGTAATTGCTCTGGGAATCCATATCAGAGATACTGCAGGGCAAATGCAGGGCAAGTTCAGGGCTAGTAATTAATCAGGCAGGGAGAGAGAGACAGGGAAAGATAGGGAGAGACCGGGAGATACAGGGACAAAGACCAGCTGCAGGGCCACAGAGTGAATTGAAAAATGTCTGGAATGGATAAGCAAAAGGGGTCCAGTTCCAGCCAGACCTTGAGCTCTAAAAAAAAGAAGGTGGCACAGGGCAGCAGTTCCAAAGGACCTGTAGCCGGAGCATCTACTAGTAGTAGTCGCAATACTCACCCTGCCATATCTCTGCGCCGATCTCATTAAGCCGCTCTGGGCACTTGAACTTCAGATCGGACCATTTCCACTGGATCTAGCCCGGGGTCCGCACGGTGTTGAAACGATGGCGCAAGCCTCGGATCGCCTGCTGGATCACCTCCTTTTTATGCTGGTTCGGGTAGCGGTGTGTGCCATCGTAATCCTGCCGGCCATCAGCCGGATCATGTATTTCAGCTCTGCAGAGCTAAATGCTGATGATCGCCTGGATGCCATTTGTAAAACTTCGCTCTGCCTCTGAGGAGTGCATGCTGCGGCCTCTCAACTCGTGCGTGCGTGCCTGCGTATTACGTAATCGCTAGACAATAGTACTCTGAGGATTCGTACGCAACTTGTACGTGTACTTGTACTTGTACTTATGCGTACATGTTCAAAGAGGTTGTGTACCTTTTTTACCTTTTAACGTTCGTTATTAGTGCGCGAATGTTCGCTAAAAGCCATATAATTACGTATATTTTGTACGCATATTCAACAAATCTATTCGTCAAATATACGAATCTTAGGAAAAGTTCGGCGAATAAAACTTTGCATGATTCGCTCATCTCTAGTGGCAGAGTATGAAAGTTGGCGTTGCCTCCACTCCTCAACATGAGAAGGATGGCGTGTGCTGAGTAGCCCAAGAATATGAACACATTTTTAGCAAACACCCTCTAGATTATGGGCAGGTGAAAGGTATTCAGCATCATATCCCAACAGGGGATCATCCGCCAATCAAAGAAAGGTACAGGCCCATACCTCCTGCCCATTACCAGTGTGCCAAAGGTAAGTTAGCTGAGATGAAGCAGGCAGGGGTAATTAGGGACACCTATAGTCCATGGGCAGCCTCTCTGGTGTTGGTCTGAAAGAAAGACGGCACCATGCGTATGTGCGTGGACTATAGGAAAATTAACCAGATCACGCACAAAGATGTGTACCCTCTTCCACGTATAGAAGAGTCCTTAGCTGCATTAAGGTCTGCTAGATACTTCTCTACCCTGGATCTCACTAGTGGGTATTGGCAGGTTCCTGTTGCAGAGGCCAATAAGGAGAAGACCGCCTTTACCACTCCCATGGGGCTCTGCGAGTTCAACTGTATGCCGTTTGGGTGTGCAACGCACCAGGAACATTCCAGAGACTGATGGAGCGTTGTCTCAGCCACAAGAATTTCGAAACTGTGCTGCTGTACCTGGACGACGTGATTGTTTATTCCAGGACTTATGAAGAGCACCTGCAACATCTGGCGGAAGTCTTTGAAGCCCTATCCAACTTCATCCGAGACTGGCAGAGGCCCACCACCACCAAAGAGGTGCAACAGTTCCTGGGACTAGTGGGCTATTATAGAAGATTCATCAAGAACTTCACTAAGATGGCCAGGCCCCTGCAAGACCTCATGGTAGGCCACACCAAGACCAAAGGCAAGAGTCCTCCATTGGAGTGGAATGACAGACTGGATGAAGTGTTCCAGAGTCTGAAGCAAGCACTCATGGGAGACGAGGTCTTGGCGTATCCAGACTATGATCGGTCCTTCATCCTCTATACAGACGCAAGCAATACCGGGCTGGGAGCCGTATTGTCTCAAGAACAGCAAGGGAAAGAGAAGGTGATTGCCTATGTGAGTAGGAAGATTTGCCCTACTGAAAGGAATCCTGCTAACTACAGCTCCTTCAAGCTCGAGTTCTTGTCGATCGTCTGGGCATCAACCGAGAGTTTCGAGTACTACTTGGCGTCCTCCAAATTTACTATCTACACGGATAACAACACGTTGACTCATCTGGACTCTGCTAAGCTGGGCGCATTGGAACAGAGATGGATGGCCTGGTTGTCCAACTATGAGTTTATGATCAAATACAGAGCCAGAACCAAGAACACCAATGCAGATGCCTTGTCCCGCATTCCAAATCCCCCTGATCCAGGAGAAGAATCCACTGACCTGGAGGAGATTGAGATGCCAGAGTTCTACAATAGAGGCGTGTTCCAGTGTTCCACTGCTACCAGAGGGAAGGGTTTAGCCCGAGAAGATTCCCTGAACCCCTTACCTCACCATGATTGGGCTGAGATGCAAAGCGGTGATCTGATCATCTGTATGATTAAAAATCTTGTGACAGAAGGATCATCTCTAGCCCCAGATGCAACAGCGGAGGCTCAGCAGCTATGGAAGGAACGGAAGAAGCTCTTCCTCTTCGAGAACAAGCTGGTCCGTCGTGCCATCAACCCATGCACCCATGAGCTAGTATGGCAGATTGTGGTCCCAAGACAAGATGTGCCCATGATCCTCGAGGCGTACCATAAGCAGCCTCTTCGGTTGGAAGAATTTGGAGGTTGTGATCCGTGATCGTTTCTATTGGACAGGTATGAGACAGTCCATTGAACAGTGGTGCAGAGAGTGCGACCCATGCAATCTGGGGAGGAAGAATC
This sequence comes from Rhinella marina, assembly GCA_900303285.1. Lineage (NCBI taxonomy): Eukaryota > Metazoa > Chordata > Amphibia > Anura > Bufonidae > Rhinella > Rhinella marina. Next base: position 67,384 of record ONZH01019376.1, on the reverse strand, counting down.
CTACCAATCAGAAGGCCCCCTTGCAGCAGATTGTAACAAAACAACCTCTGGAAATAGTGCGTTGGATCATGTTCCGCTGATACCAAGTCGATCCAGGTACACATATGCCTTGACTATGGTGGATCATTACTCCTGCTTCCTCGTGGTCATTCCAGTGAGAGACCAGACAGCGAGAACAGCTGCAAAGGCGTTCCAGGAATACTTCTGTAGACCCCATGGATATCCGGACCAAGTTCTGACAGATAGAGGTCCAGCTTTTGAAGCCGAAGTGTTCCGAGAGTTCTGCTCACTATATAGCTGTAAGACGATCCGGACTACACCCTACCACCCACAAGGCAATGGATTATGGGAAAAGATGAATCACCTGGTCATCAACTTGCTACAAACCTTACCTCTAGAAGAAAGAAATCGATGGCCTTAAAAGCTACCAGACTTGGTTGAAATGTACAACCATATTCCCACTAGCTCAACGGGATATGCTCCAGCGTACTTGATGCATGCGCGTCCAGGGAAACTGCCGATTGACCAACAGATGGGAGTTCTAACCCCAGAGACGCGGCTTGACCAGTCAGAAGGTGATTGGAATACTGCTAGACAGTTACAATATCAGAAAGTCCAGAAGTATGTGGAGCCTTGAGCAAGCCTGACAGAGACAAGAGAAGCACTTCAATAAAAGGGCAATTGCTGCTCCTTTGTCACCAGGCGACCAAGTCCTGAAGAAGAAAAGACAATTCCATAAATTGGATGATCAGTGGAAATTTCAACCATATGTAGTTCTACCATCCCATCATGACAATAGTAAAAGTTGTCTGATCTCTAAAGATGGAGGGAAGACGTGTGCTAGAGACAACCTGAAAATCTGTCCCATTCAGCTGGCTGAAGAAATTGAAGGCCGAGAAATCCCTCAGGAAGCAGAGGTTAATAGAGGAATCCGGACTGTCTTAGGCAATTTTCCCAGTGATTGGTTACAAAAACTCACCCACATAGGATGGCGAAGAATCGCAGGCCCAAGATCAAGAGAGTCCACCCTCTGCCAGTAGTAGGCCTCCCATGCCAACAGTGAGCCCAAGAAGTAGGAGAGTACTACGTGCCCTTCCCTCTTTACGCAGATCTCAGCGTAGTACTCAAGGTCAGACCCCAGCTCGCTACCAGAGTAATTAATAGGAACTTAACCAGTTAATTTAGTCCGTACATATAAGCTATAATTGTATTTATGCTAAAATGTGTTCGTATTTGTATGCCGTATTTAAAAGACTCTTTGTGTTTTGAAACCGTTAAAGAGACTGAACCCTTGACAAAGCGAACTGTCAGCAACTGTTCTGATTCTTGGAGCCCGTGGCCCGCTCCTCAGGTCACAGAGAATTGCAAAAGACTCCACCCGTTACCAACAACATCTGCAACATGGCGGTAGGATGCGTTACCCTGCTGGCCAACAGTTCTTGTTAAAACAGCTGGCACAGCGATGTGATATGGTCTGTGTGCCCTGCACTGTGCCCAGGCATGAACTTAGTTTGGTGGTTGGCTGTTACCCACACACTGTGTTGACAGTTAGGGTGTTTAAATAATGATGGAAAATGTGCTTGTGTATTGTACCCCTAGTATAATGTATTACCTTATGCTTTTTCATTTTGCGCGAACTGCTCCTATTTAGTAAGGGGGAGCAGTCACGTCCCATCTGATTACAATTGAATACCGGTCTTCCTTAGGGAAAGACATCCTGCTTTGGGGGGTGTAGAAGGAGGTTTGCCGGTGATGAACTGCAAACGTCCGCACCGGGACCAGCTGTGGGGTACCAGTCCCCAGGTCTCTGCAACCTCCATGGACAGAGGCGAACTGAGTCGGCTACCTGGCATCCATGACGGGTAGCCCCAACCATAGATTCCCGGGTTCACAGTGGCCATAGAGGGTTAGGGTAGTGGTACTTCGTCAGGACATCCCGTAGAACCCGTGGACACCTACCAGCCAGATGGGACTTTAGGTCCAGGGTAAGTTCCCTTGGAGTCTCTAGGACCCAGGAACATTGGCATAAAGGGAAGCAGCAAGGACAGCTATGCCACCTCATCTCAGGAGCTTATTTCCGCCACTTTGTAGGGACCTGGCCCAAAAAATTAAGAATTATGGTATTTTCCAATTGCAACATGTGTAAGCCGTCCAGGGATGGATGTGATTTAGTAAGGGGGAGTGTAGCGCCCTCCATCCTGCGTGTTGTTCAGTTGCTACAGCATGTATGTGTTTCTCTATGTATTGTTAATAAAAACCAGGAGGCAGGTTACCTAGGCAACCCCATAGCCTAGGGAGAGGAAGTGGGAGGAGCCTGGGAGCTAAGGGCAGGAGAATTAGTCAGTCTGCAGGAGAGATAGTAGTCTGCAGGAGAGAGTCTACTGAAGGAGAGTGAGTTGGTAGTCTCCAACAGAAGCAGTCCACACAGGGAGTCTCCAAGACAAAGGCAAGTGATGGTCCCACGATCTCTAACCCTGGGAGTCAGCCCTAGTCAAGGGGGGTTTAACATCAGCGCTGACCCAAAATATCCATCTCCCAGGGGCCTGTGTCAGTGCTCGGCCCTATCTAGGCCGAACACCTTGACTGGCATCATGAACCAGTCCCAAATATCCTTTCCCCTTTTAAGAGTGTCCATGAGATGGCCCCAACCCCTTACCAGAAGTACCCTCGGCCTGGGTGGGCGTCACAGGGCTTCTCGTTTGGCGTCACGAACAGGATCCCGACGCCTGCACCGTGCGGGGACAGAAGAACGCTGTCCGCCATCTTGCGGCCTAGCCACGTGGAGATCCCAAAGAGACAGCCACCATCTTGCGGCCTACCGCGTGGTTGATCAAGTGTTCACAGGGGGTGGTAGCACAATCTCTTACTGTGCCAAAGAATCGAGTGCCTCGGGCATCGAACGAAGAACAGCGAATTGCATCCAGCAGCATCGATAGAAGGGGAGAACGATATCTCGCCCGAACAGTCCAGAAAGACCGATCGCAGCGGCTGCAGGGCCAATTCTAGCTCTTCTGCTGCCTGAAGCAAAAATTTTAATGGCGCCCCGCCCCCATTGAAAATGTGTATGAAAGCAAAGTAGCCACCAAATTCCGAGACTGTCCTGCCAAATCTGGGGCAGTACAAGTGCAGATAATGTTGTTGATATCATCTGCAGTCCTATGTAACACCACAGGTAGCACAGTAATAAAACTCTGAGTACAGATAATGTAGTAGATGTCCTATGTAAAACCACAGATAACACTAGTGCTGATAATGTGGTAGTGTTACCTGAAGTCCTGTGTAAAACCACAGATAACACTAATGTAGATCATGTGGTAGTGTTACCTACGTCCTTAGTGTGCCTCTCCCATGGGACTCCATGCTGGTGGCGCTGCCTCCTCTTCCGTCTTCTTCTACTTGCCCCCACAGAACATGCTGATGCAGCTGTGTGAAGACATAGGAACACTGTGGGCATGGTGACGGTGACACACACAGGGACAGACACACACGGGGGGACAGACACTCACGGACAGACACACAGGAGGACAGACACACAGGGACAGACACACACAGTGACACACAGCGACACACACACACAGGGACAGACACACACAGGGACACAGGGGCACACAGGAATAGGGACACACAGGGACAAGGGCACGCAGGGACAGTAACCCACGGACAGCGACACACGTGGACAGCGTCACACAGGGACAGAGATACAGACACACACAGGGACAGCGACACACATAGGGACAGTGACACACACAGGGACAGTGACACACACACAGGGACAGACACACACAGGAACAGCAACACACACAGGAACAGCGACACACACAGGGACAGGGACACACGCAGGGACAGACAGGTAAAGGGACAGGCACACACAGAGACAGGGACACACAGGTAAAGGGACAGACACACACAGGGAAAGGGACACACAGTGACAGGAACAGGCACACAAAGGGACAGGAACACACACACAGGGATAGGGACACCCTTAAGGGATAGGGACACACAGGGACAGACACATACACACAGGGACAGGGACACACACAAGGAAAGACACACATAGCTAGGCCTCACCAAACTCCAGCATGGCTCCTCTCTGTACAGCAACACAGCTCTCTGCTCCTCTAGCTTCTCCCCTGCTAGTCACATGGTCGGATGATGTCACAACGGATCCGCTCCCATTGACTTACAGTCAGGTGAGGACGGATCCGGATGCCTGCGGCCATGCGAGCGCAGGGGATCCGAGCACTACTACTCTAATTACAACCTATAGTTCTATCTACTATCCTAGTTCTATATACTATCTATCTATCTATCTATCTATCTATCTATCTATCTATCTATCTATCTATCTATCTATCATCTATCTCATATCTATCAGTCTATCCATCTATCTTTCTATCTACCTATCTCATATCTATCAGTCTATTCATCTGTCTTTCTATCTAATATCTATCTATCTATCTATCTATCTATCTATCTATCTATCTATCTATCTATCTATCTATTAATATCTGTCTATCTATCTCATATCTATCAGTCTGTCTATCTTTCGATCTATCTATCATCTCTCTAGCTCTTATCTATCTATCTATCTATCTATCTATCTATCTCATATCTATCAGTCTATCTTTCTATTTAATATCTATCTATCTATCTATCTATCTATCTATCTATCTATCTATCTATCTATCTATCTACATTGTTACAATTCACATTACAAACATTAAGAACTTCATAGAAGTAATCTTCGCTTCCGCCTGGAACAGATGATCAAAAAATCTTGACCGTTTGTGAAATGAAGCAGCCTGCGGCACCACGATATAATAGACTTCAGTGCCAGAAATATTTATTATTTCTGTACAAATAATCCATTAAAATAATCCCAAGAACAATTCTCCAGGAGTCTCTGGAAGCGGCGGTTAGATTTGAGTGGATTCTTTCTCACAGATGTTGTGTATAAAGCAATCCGTGCTGCGTCCTATCAGCCTGTGTGATGATGAGCCCTCCATGGATGTAATCTTTAAACCTCCTTTACTGAATAAAGCAGCATATGCGGTTTATGTGAGATCCTCACTAATGCTGACATATCACATCAGACCTCTACAATGTCCCGTTCAACTCTCGGTGCAGATCTTAAAGGAACGGTCCACCATCGTTTCAGATGGGCGTATTCAGGACCCGATTTACCGTAGGCAAAAACTGCTCGTGCCTATGATCAGCCATGGTGGAAAGACGTGTGCAGAAGTGAAAATTTACATGTGAGTATGTTCAGACGGCTGCACGACCTGTCACGCCATCTCTATAGGGACATACCTTTAAAGGGATTCTGTCACCACCATTTTCCATATTAAGTTATTTATACCACTGGATTTATCTCATCATAAGGATCTCCAAATGGTTATTGTTATAGGGCCCAGATGAAGATTTGTGGTGTAAAAATCGTTTTTTATCAACTGTCAATCACTTACATTAAGGAGCCCAAGGGGAGTTGACCATCGTTGCTGGAGCCCAGGCTCGGCGATTCCATTGGAGCCCCGGACCGCCCACCTAATTAATATTCACTTCACTGAGTGAGTCAGTGAAGCTCCGCCGCGGCTGAAATCCTGCTCAGGCGCAGTACATCAAGAGGCCTGCGCCCGTGCGGTCTGCGGGCAGCGGCCTCACCTGATGTACTGCGCCTGCGCGGGATTTCAGCCGCGCCGGAGCTTCACTGACTCACTCAGTGAAGTGAATATTAATTAGGTGGGCGGTCCGGGGCTCCAACGGAATCGCCGAGCCCAGGCTCCAGCAACGATGGTCAACTCCCCTTGGGCTCCTTAATGTAAGTGATTGACAGTTGATAAAAAACGATTTTTACACCACAAATCTTCATCTGGGCCCTATAACAATAACCATTTGGAGATCCTTATGATGAGATAAATCCAGTGGTATAAATAACTTAATATGGAAAATGGTGGTGACAGAATCCCTTTAATAAATGAACAAAGAGGGACACACGGTGCGGCGCTCTGCAGCAAATTTGTTCCGCACTAGGCCATGCCTCTAACCCCACCCAAAACATAACTATACACCTAATCCCCTTACTGCCCCAGATAGTAATTATTCACCTTTCATGCCACCACACAGTATTTATGCCCACATTGTGCCGCCTTCACAGAACTATGCCCAGTTATGTGCCCCCAGTAATATGCCCACATTGTGTCCCCCAGTAATATGCCCACATTGTGTCCCCCAGTAATATGCCCACATTGTGTTCCCCAGTAATATGCCCACATTGTGCCCCCCAGTAATATGCCCACATTGTTCCCCCAGTAATATGCCCACATTATGCCCTCCAGTAATATGACCACATTGTGCCCCCCAGTAATATGACCACATTGTGCCTCCCAGTAATATGCCCACATTATGCCCTCCAGTAATATGACCACATTATGCCCCCCAGTAATATGCCCACATTGTGCCTCCCAGTAATATGACCACATTGTCCCCCCCAGTAATATGCCCATATTGTGCCCCCACTAATATGCCCACATTATGCCCTCCAGTAATATGACCACATTGTGCCCCCCAGTAATATGCCCACTTTGTGCCCCCAGTAATATGCCCACATTGTGCCCCCAGTAATATGCCCACATTGTGCCCCCAGTAATATGCCCACATTGTGCCCCCAAGTTATATGCGCACATTATGCTCACCAGTAATATGCCCACATTGTGCCCCCAATAATATGCCCACATTGTGCCGCCCAGTAATATGTCCACATTGTGACCCCCAGTAGTATGCCCACATTGTGCCCCCAGTAATATGCCCACATTGTGTCCCCAGTAATATGCCCACATTATGCCCCCCAGTAATATACCCACATTGTGCCCCCAGTAATATGCCCACATTGTGCCCCCAGTAATATGCCCACATTGTGCCTCCCAGTAATATGCCCACATTGTGCCCCCAGTAATATGCCCACATTGTGCCCCCAGTAATATGTCCACATTGTGACCCCCAGTAGTATGCCCACATTGTGCCCCCAGTAATATGCCCATATTGTGTCCCCAGTAATATGCCCACATTATGCCCCCCAGTAATATACCCACATTGTGCCCCCAGTAATATGCCCACATTGTGCCCCCAGTAATATGCCCACATTGTGCCTCCCAGTAATATGCCCACATTGTGCCCCCAGTAATATGCCCACATTATGCCCCCAGTAATATACCCACATTGTGCCCCCAGTAATATGCCCACATTGTGCCCCCAGTAATATGCCCACATTGTGCCTCCCAGTAATATACCCACATTGTGCCCCCAGTAATATGCCCACATTGTGCCCCCAGTAATATGCCCACATTGTGCCCCCAGTAATATGCCCACATTGTGCCTCCCAGTAATATGCCCACATTGTGCCCCCAGTAGTATGCCCACATTATGCCCCCAGTAATATGCCCATATTGTGTCCCCCAGTAATATGCCCACATTGTGCCCCCCAGTAATATGCCCACATTGTGCCGCCCAGTAATATGTCCACATTGTGACCCCCAGTAATATGCCCACATTGTGCCCCCAGTAATATGCCCATTTTGTGCCTCTCACAGCATGTAAAAAAATAAACACCACTTACTTACCTTGTTCCTAGCAGCAGCAGCAGGACATTGGCTGCTCTAGTCTGTGAAGGAGGCAGAGCCGAGGCTGACTGCTGGTCGTCCCCACCACCCGCACAGACCAGAGGTGTAGAGGGCCGGCAGGAATGATGAAGCAGGGATTCGCTGCCAGAGCAAAATACCACAGTCCATCACAAAAAAAATGGGATTCCAAATGTATTTCAAGAAAGGTTGGAGCTTAACGTGTTGATCACTGAGTATGTTAATATCAGATGCTATTAGATTAATAAAAAAAGAGACATTTTGTGAAAATAGCAGATTATTGTAGGAAATTATTAGTCATGCATTTATTTTATGCACTTATGTAGTGCTACTATATTCTGTATCGCTTTACAGAGATTAGCATTACACTGTACCCAATGCGGCTCACAATCTAAGGTCCCTCTCAGTATGTCCTTAGAGTGTGGGAGGAAACCAGAGGACCCGGAGGAAACCCACACAAACACGGGGAGAACATACAAACTCAATGCATGGTGTTGTCCTTGGACAGATTTAAGCCCAGGATCCCAGCGCTAACCAGTGACCACATTTCTATACGATCTTTAAAAGGGTTGTCCCATGAAAAATATTCAACATTTTTCAAACCAGCCCCTGGATCTGAATACTTTTGTAATTGCATGTAATTAAATATTTAGTATAGCCGCTGAGTTTTTCAATAAAATGTATCTGTATAGCTGGCTGAGGTGGTCGCACGTGCTCAGTTCCATCCTGCAACTGCCACCAGCCATACAATATCTTCTGCTAGAAGCTTTAAAGAAGAACTCCCGTAATAATTTTTATTCTCTAGCCTGTTAGAAAGGTGCATGATATAATCTGTCGTGACCAACTCCCTGACCTCCAACTGACCCAGGACAGGAAGCCAGTCACTTCTCTATTCATTCCTATGAGACTGAAAGTGAGGCTCTCATAGGAATGCATAGAGAATTAGACTTTCTGTCCACACATAAGGTGCTGTGTGAGTTGGTGGGTCTAATTCCTAGTCACATGACACAGATAAGAAACTTCAGGATGATATAACTCAAAAATTCAGCTACTGGTAAGAAAATGACATTCACTACAGATTATATCATGTACATTTCTAGCAGGACATGGAATAAAATTTTTTGCCGGCGTTCTTCTTTAACACTTACAGGTAGAGAGCTGCAGCAAGAAGGACATGTGCCCTGAGCTGTGATAGGGAAAGAGATGCAGCGGAAAGGACACACACACCCTGAGCTGTGATAGGGAGAGAGCTGCAGCAGAAAGGACATGCCCCCTGAGTTAGCAGCTTCAAATAAATGTAGCAAAGCAATTGAATTAATGAATGAGGAGATCTCTGGATCCACGTGAGGTACAGGGCTGGTTCTAGCTTTATTAGAAAGAGATTGTCATGTACTATATGATGTCCAAATTTCATTCTTTACATTAATCACGGGACTAAACCGAAGCTTCATACTCTGGCGTTAACTTTTCAGTATCCAATATTACACCAGCTAATGTAAAATGTACAGGAGATGTACTCTGCGGGCTGCATGCTACAGGCTATAGCAAGCCGTTCTAGTATATCAGCTCCTAATTATTACCTATACATAAATTGCTAAAACTCCTTATTACCCGGCTGCAGACTGGTGGCGGCTCACAGCTGGACCTAAATATATAATGAGCGACAATGGATATTAATATTTTAGTGGAAATAATGCCATAGTGCCATGTCATCGTGTAGGTAGCAATAGAGACAGAAACTCCCTGTGTTTGGGAAACCTGCCGCACCATTCTCCCGCCGAAAACCGGCTTTTATCATCCTTATAGCGTGCGTTCGGTCTGTTCAGCTGGTGAACAGCTGCCGCCCCCCTTATGTTCTGTCTGCTTTACTTGTTAAATGTTTTCATTTTACTTTAGATTGAACTCCGAGAATCCATGTTTTTCGTGTAGTTTAGTGGCGACATAAATTCCGTCTTGTTTGAAGAGTCCCTCTAAGGAGAAGACATTATCCATGCGTCACAGACAGTAGAACTAAGGGTCGTGAAAGTTGCTGCAGGTGACTCATTCCATATTTATTAAAAAGCGGAGATAGTTTTTGAAACTGCTAAGAATAGTCATAATTTTTGTCTTTTTTTAAAGGGGTATGACCAGTGTCGACCTAGGGTCCTACGAGCCACCACCAGAGGGGTCCATCCTCCATCTATACAGAGCATGTCCACCAATGGAGCTCATTCACCACGATTGTATGTATGCTCTGAGTAAATGGACAGAGGTTGTCTTCTGGGCTGCAGCCATGATGCAATGTTTTGGCTGAAGTGGTGGCATCTCATATATGGCTGCAGCCAATCACTGGCTTCTATGGTGTACAGCACAAGACCACTGAGGCCAGTGATTGGCTGCAGCTGTATATGGGGCATCACCACTGCATCCAAAATAATATGTCACAGCTCTAGCCCAGTGGAGAGAAGGCAGCAGCAGCTCTGGATAGCTGACCCAGTGATGTGCCGCTGGGGGGATGAATTACAGCTGTGGCCAGTCATTGGCTGCAGTGGCACATGTGACCCTCATGCATTCTGGAAGCTGACAAGCAGAGAACGGAGCTTGGTGGACTAAGGGCTCATGCACACGTCTAAGTAGCGGCCGTCACACGGCCATTTTTAGCACCAATGAAAACCTATGGGGCTATTCACATGGCCGTTCTTTTAATGGCCAGTGAATAGCATCCGTCCAGAAATAGGACATGTCCTATTTCTGGGCCGTTTCCATGGGCCGACTGACCCACTGAAATCAATGGGGCCATTTTTAACGGCCGATTGACAGGAGCGCTCCTGTCTAACGGCCGTTAAAAACGGGTACTCTATGGCCACTCACCCCACCCACTTGCAAGCGCTGTTCCCAACTTTAATAATGTCCCCCATGCCCATGTAGGCCCCCATCTTAAAGGGGTATTCTCATCTTAGACAATGGGGGCATATCGCTAGGATATGCCCCCATTGTCTTATAGGTGCGGGTCCCACCGCTGTGACCCGCACCTATAGCCAGAACGGAGCGGGGAGCGCTGTGCCTGGAGGACCCCAGGTTTCCGGGGGTCCGGCCACCACCAGGCGCAGCTCCCCGCGCCGCTCATAGGAATAAATGGGAGCCGGGCCGTGCATGCGCGGTCGGCTCCCATTCATTTCTATGAAGCCGACGGAAGTAGCCGAGCCAGCGCTCGGCTGTTTTCGGCGGCCCCATAGAAATGAATGGAGGGAGGCTGCGCATGCGCAGTGCGCCCTCATTCACTTCGGGGGCTCCGTTCTCGATATAGGTGCGGGTCCCAGCGGTGGGACCCGCACCTATAAGACAATGGGGGCATATCCTAGCGATATGCCCCCATTGTCTAAAATGAGAATAACCCTTTAAATAATTTTCCCCATGGTTTAAATAAATGCCCCCACAGCTGCTTTTTGATGATTTAAAAACAAACAAACAAACAAAAACCTCACCTTATCCAATTGCTCGCGCTGCAGCAGTCTCTTGTTTCTTCATTGAGCAGGCCCTGCCAATGGACCTGCGTTATGCGCGGTGACGTCACCACGTGGGAGCGCGCAGTTACGTCATCACGCACATCGCAGGTCCTTCGGCAGGTCCTGTTCAGTGAAGAGAGAAGAGACTGCTGCAGCGCGAGCAATTGGATAAGGTGAGGTTTTTGTTTGTTTGTTTGTTTTTTTTTTAAATCATCAAAAAGCAGCTGTGGGGGCATTTATTTAAACCATGGGGGAAATTATTTAAGATGGGAACATTAAAAAAAATTACTACACTATGGGGGACATTATTTTACCAGGGGGCCTACATGGGGGACATTATTTTACCAGGGGGCCTATATGGGGGACATTATTTTACCAGGGGGACATTATCTACATGGGGGACATTATTTTAGTTAGGGGCACTATGGAGGACATTATGGACATCATGGGGGTCATGATTATAGTTGGGGGCAAGAAATAACTGCCAATCCAATTCATCAATTTTTCAACTGATGCAAAACGGATGCAAAACGGAGATTAAAAATGGACACACGGACAGAAAATGGATGCACACACTGATGCAAAATGGCCATGAAAAACTGACAGTGTGTCTGTTTTTAACGGACGTTTTTTTTCACTGTCGTGTGCATGTAGTCTAAAGGAGCCGGAACCAAGCAGCTGGGAACAGATAATTATGCTTCTCTCCACAGGTCTGGCGGGGATGAGGAACAACCCAAAAAGTGTTTCAAAGTTGGTCAACCCCTTTTGATATGTATAGCCTGGAGTAAACGAGGGCAGAATAAGAGGAGGAAAGTGTTTTTAATTTTTAAAAAAAAACAACCTAAACACAAGAACAAAGGAGCACAATCTGAAATTAGGGGGGGTTGAGATCAGAAGAATTAAAAGAAAATACAATTTTACTAAAAGATCTTCCAGCAGATGTGGTTGAAAATCTACAGTAGGTGAATATAGACCTGCCTGGGATATATATATATAAAGTGCCTCGAAAAAGTATTCATACCTCTTGAACGTTTCCACATTTTTTCACGTTGCACCCACAAATTGAAATGTATTTTATTGATATTTTATGTGATAGACCAATGCAAAGTGGCAAAGTCCAAACCATGGGAAGAAACACCCATCTTCAATGTACAGACTGGCGAATCCTTCATCTTGGCAGGATGGTCCCATTCTTCACTATGGTAACCTGAGAAGTTTCTCACCTTGGCAAGATGCCCCAAGTTTCTGGATGGATAAGGGAAGTCCTTCCAAGATGTATTCACTCATCAGCACGCTACGGGGTGGACAGTAACCTTCCACTTCTTGGGAAGCGAGCCAGCCTGTAGGCTTTGTTTCTAAAGAGGAAGCAAAGAAATGGCTATTAATCCTAATGCCTAGATGCAGGGTCGGACTGGGGTGTCTAGGGCCCACCAGTAAAATTCCCTCTGGGGGCCCACTGTAAAGCTCACTCTGGGGGCCCACATACATATGCTACCTGCCCACACTATCCAGTCTTTTATATGGACATAGGCAATGTACTGCATAGCATCTTAGGCAGCCTATTTATAGGTCAGTCTACAGTGCCATGTGTCACTTGTGCAGGAGGTGGGGGACTAGAGGCCTACCTAGCTCAGGGGCCCACCGGGGGATTCACCTGTTCCCCTGTGGGCCAGTCCGAGCCTGCCTAGATGGTGCAAGAACCTCATCTATTACAGAAAAGGTCTTATAAGTAACCCTTCCTTGCAGATTGTTTGTAGTATTTTGTACTTTTTACCTAAAATTGGATGGTCACGTAAAGTTTTTTTTCACATAGAAGCAGTAAACCATATATACCACTTATTTCAGAAAAAAGCAAATAGATACACTATACAGTACCCCAGACCAGGATATTTGCAAATTTGTTATTTAATGTTATGTCATTTTATGCCACTTACATTCCCACTTTGGTTATGTATGGAAGTGACAGAGTTAACCAAGGAAGTTGGGTGGGGATCCTGATCCGCCCCTAGCTCACTGTTACAGGTTTCTATGGTCCAAGTGACCGCTGAATTCTGTTAACAGAGTTTTCTCACTTCAGCAAATGACATTTATCATGTAGACAAAGTTAATATAAAGCACTTACCGTATTTTTCGCTTTATAAGATGCACCCGATGATAAGACGCACCCCAGATTTTAGAGTAGGAAAATAAGAAAAAAATATTTTTCATCAGACCTCATATCAGACCCCCCCATAAATATCACATAGACATCACATCAGACCCCCATATCAGCCCTCCATGTCAGAACCCCATGAGCCCTCCATGTCAGACCCCCATCAGACCTCAGATCAGCCCTTTCAGACCCACATCAGACCTCAAATCAGCCCCCATATCAGCCCACTCAGCCCCCATCAAACCTCAGATCAGCCCATCAGCCCCCATATCAGCCCACTGTGCCCTCATCAGCCCTCAGATCAGGCCATCAGCCCCATAAGAATAAAATAAAAAAACTCTCTTACCTCTCCTGCACCGTGGCTCTGCTCTGGGTCCGGCACTCCTCTGTCTTCTCCTGCCTGCATGCAGCGTCAGGTCAGAGTTCGCGCACTACATCCTGACACTGTATGGGGCAGTGCAGCGCCGGCAGGAGAAGACAGAAGAGCACAGGACCCAGAGCGGCGGTGCAGCGCAGGAGGGTGAGTATGTTTCCCCACTCCCGGCACCTTTTACATACTAGTGAGTGCTTCCATAATGGAAGTGTTCCCTAGTATTCGCTTTATAAGACTCACAGCAATTTTCCCCCTGAGGGAAAAAAGTGCGTCTTATAAAGCAAAAAATACAGCACTAATGTATTGTGATTGTCCATATTGCCTCCTTTGCTGGGTGGATTCATTTTCCATCACATTATACACTGCTCGTTTCCATGGTTACGACCACCCTGCAATCCAGCAGCGGTGGCCATGCTTGCACACTATAGAAAAAAGCACCAGGACTTTGGGAGAACTCTTGTTTAATGCTTTTTCCCATAGTGTGCAAGCACGACCACCACTGATGGATTGCAGGGTGGTCGTGTGACGCCCACCCAGGCCGAGGGTACTTCTGGTAAGGGGTTGGGGTCCGTCTCATGGAGTCTCTTAAAAGGGGAAAGGTCACTAGTTCGTGACGCCAGTCAAGGTGTTCAGCCTAGGTAGGGCCGAGCGCTGACGCAGGCCCCTGGGAGATGGATGTTGTGGGTCAGCGCTGATGTTAAACCCCCCTTGACTAGGGCTGACTCCCAGGGTTAGAGATCGTGGGGCGATCACTTGCCTTTGTCTTGGAGACTTGTGTGATGGAGGGGAGCCACATCGGTGGCAGAAAGGATGACTCAGAGACAGCAGGAAAAACTGGAACATTCAGGTCACCAGTCGCTATGGCCTATTTTCCACCTGCACTGTCAAGCTGCTTGATCACTAACTCCTTCAGGCATTCTCCTAACTTCCCTCTGAAGACTTTCTTCTTCAGTCTCCTCACACAGACTCCCTGTGTGGACTGCTTCTGCTGGAGACTACCAACTCACTCTCCTTCAGCAGACTCTCTCCTGCAGACTGACTGCTTCCCCTATTCTTAGCTCCTAGGCACCTCCCACTTCCTCTCCCCAGGCTCTGGGGTTACCTAGACGACCAGCCTCCTGGTTTTTCTTAATAATATATACAGAAACACATACATGCTGTAGCAACCGACCACTACGCAGAGTGGAGGGCGCTATAGTCGTAACTAAGAAAACGAGCAGGGTATAATATGATGGAAAAATGAATGAAGCCAGCAAAGGAATCAATATGGATAATCACAATACATAAGTAAGTGCCTTGTATTAACTTTCTCTACATGATAAATTCTATTTGCTAAAAGTGAGACAACCCCTTTAAGAGCAACTCAAGCAAGATGGTTGCCTCTATAATCATGCACATACATAAGATAGAAAAAAAGCTACCATCAGAAAATAGATTACAAATAAAAAATATGTTTAGTAGTATTTAGTCCTAATTAGTTAAAAATAAAAAAATAAACATTCCCTTTAAGTGTGCAACGATCCTCCTTTACAATAATTTTCCTGTTTTTTACAATTGGAGACAGTATCAATCCTTGCAATGCTGCCCTGAAAAGCCAGAAGAGGAGATGTAAATATTGGTTTAGGACATGAAGACATCACTTGCTGGCCTACACCTAACCCATGGTTTGATGTTCAGACGTGTTCCACCACCAAAAGAAACATTAAAAAAACAGAAAAACAGATGAACTAAACATAAAACAAAAGGCTCAGCTCGGGGAAGGCCATGTTTGCACATTTCATTTTGAAATATTGTTCATAAAAGACCTTCTTTCTTCTCCCCGGCTTTTGTCTCTTCTCTTGTAAATTCACTTTTATCTTTGCTCGGCCCTTTTTTTTTTTCTCCCTGATTGCTTCTTAAGGACGGTCCGTTAGCTCCTTGCATGATTTACATGTCCTCATTTGTTTACCTTATCTTTTATTTCCCTTTCAATTTTCCCTTCTCTATTCAGAGCCCGACAAATAGCAGGAAACATGAAGGCTTCTTTCTAAGAATCAGATCACGCTCCGTTCCCTGTGGCATATGGATATCTTCCTTTCAAGGGGCTGGAGCAGCCAGGTGAACATCTGTTGCTCAGTGCTTCTTTTTTTTTTCTAAATGGGCAGCAAGAACTCTGATAAAGTCAGCTTAAGAAAAGAGATTAAACCGGTCCCCTGCAAGAACGGAATCATTTTTCCCCACATGTCTGGGCCCACCTTGGCGCAATTGTTTATGCCTTGTGCTGGGCCTATACCTCCGACACCATTATTCTTTGCCAAACTCAACATTTGCTTTGAGGCGTCTTTGGATCCTAAAAAAAAAACAGGCCATCATCTCCAGGTATTTTTATGGTACTTTACATGGGAATAAATATGTGAATATGAGCCAAAAATAATAAATTGGCAGTGTTTTCAATCCTTATTTGCATTAATTATGTGCGGTTTACGTGCTACTGTCTGTATACCCATCAACACAGATGCAGCCCACCATGACACTAGAAGGATATATTTGGTAGATGGTGTAATGGTGCTACAGATGCCTCCACAATAACATACCTGCCACAGCTATTGTTTTATTTGAGTAGTCTCCAAGGTATTACTCCTGGTTAGCCAGAATCCTACTCCACCCTGATGAGGGGCAACACCCCGAAACAGCCATCTGTGGATGGATAACTGGCTTAGGTTGACATAGGAGCCACCTAATATGGTAGATCTGGTGATCTCTGTAATGGGGACACCCCTTTGCTTGGTTTTTCTTCCTTTAAGGTTATCTGGCTTTCACTGTGTTGAAGACCCATAACTATTATTTTGCATACCTACCACAGATACCCCAGAACAATGTGCTGGCAACTGTTGACCCCATAAACATTTCAGAAGCTCCCCAATAATAGAGTCCCTGCCAGATCGACTACCATAATAGTCTAGCTCACCAGACCCCAGGGAAGGCATGGTGGAGATTGTTTGGGGAGGATGAATGGTGGCAGTGAAAGGCGGGGTGATCATAGTCCTTGTGGTGGCTAGTCCCTCTCCGTGGCGCTTCCCCAGGCTGTGCTTGAAGAGGCACAATTCTTCTTCCCCTTAGAGACTTTTGGGTGCTCCTGCCTGGTGGTGGCTAGGGTGCACCTGATGTTGGATAAGTATCAGGGTACAGGGTTGGAGAGCAGGCATAGGGCCAGCAGATGGATGGTGGAATCAATGACCAGAGCTAATTGGTTAGGCTTAAGTGAGTTGAGCTTCAGATCATAGATCCAAAGATGATTCTTTCAAAAACTTAGTTGGAAATGCTGTTTTCGTACATAATTAAAATGCATGGGTTCCGTGGAGGAAAATTTAGTCTCGCTCGAATTTGTGCGAGACTTTGGTAAATAGTGTCGGTATTGCTATCTGCTTACTTTTAAGCATTTTTACATTTTAAAATAGGAATCCGAAGTGGGCTTTGGTACCGAGGTACCAGCCAGTGCCGAACTTGACATCGGATTCCTATTTTAAAATGATTTTAAATAAGCAGATAGGAATACCGAAGTAATTGTGCAACTGAAGTTTTCCTCCACAGAGCCAATACATTTTAATGCTGTACAGAAAAAGCATTTCAAACTAAGTTTTTTAACAGATTGATTCGCTCAAGCTTAGTTATAGTGAATAAAGCCTTGATTTAATGAGTAGATGATGGGAATTGTAGTACAAGTCTCCTGGCGGGGTAGCGGGTGTAGAACACGTGAAGCCCATAGCAAACAAGAGGATCCACTACTCTGATAACCCACCTATCAGTAGTATGGATTGCATCCCAAAAGTGGGATAGGGATATATGCAGTAGGTACAGTTCTGAGGTATATCACACAGTAGACTTTTCCCAAAGGCTGTATATAGGCAGTAGTAAAGAAGGTAGTAATACTCCCTGAGTTTCCCTCGCTCAATTCAATTCTCCTTAACACATTCTGCAGTTCCCAGTCTCCAGGGTGCAGAACTTATATGCGGATGGCCAGTCCATTTTAAAAGTGTGGAGGGTGCCAGAAGCCATTAACCTTTTCCACATGCAGTAAAGTCTGTTACCATAAATGTGTGTTTACTTTACTGCTTTGGTCCAGCAGAGCCTTTTTATTCATTTTCAACCATCTACGAATGTCTGTTCTCAATATCTCAGTGGTAGCCTCTCAGTTCAGTTGCTTCTCCAGCAGCTTTCAATCTCAGGGATGAATGTGCCCTGGACTAGGCATAGTTGTGAGCACACACATGTCCTTACTTCAGGCCTTCTCTGCCAAGACTCCTAAGCAGGTGGGTGGGTCCAGTCCATCACCCTGAAAACTGCACCAAAAAGCTGCCAGTTAACTATTTGCTGCCTATCCATCACCTTTTATGATTTACAACACATGAAAAATAATATTTTAACCATTTAACTTTTAACCACTGTGGAAATAAATCACAATATTACGTTTTTTAACAGCAATAGTATACCTGCTACAGATGCTCCTGATAAAGTCAACTAAATAGACAGAGTAAAAACATCTTTTGCACCAGATATAGTCTTCTCATGGGGGCTGCTCCCATGTTGAAAGGTGCACAATGCATATCAAAATCAACAGATCAATTCACATGAGTGATTTTCGTGTCGGTCCCTTCTGAGAAAACCACAACATGCACCATCTTGTTCCAATTTTTCCGCAAGACTCCTTCACTCAAATGGCCGCCAAATTCAGTTAAAAACTTAGTGTTTATCATCTGGAACACAGATGAGTTTTCTATTGTTCATCTCAATAAGCCCCAAGGGCAGTGGAGAGGTTCAAAATGCATCAGCTGGATGTATACTAACATTATTTTATAAGTACTTAATACATTTCATTATTTTAAATTTCTGGTCCTCTGAATTTTTTTACGAGATGCATGTGACAGTGACCTTGCCAAAGATGGCCCCATAATAATGTCCAGGGGCGTAGCTAAAGGCTCATGGGCCCTGGGGCAAGAGTTCAGCTTGAGGCCCCCATTCCCTCAGTGCTTTATGGACAGGGCTGTGAAGCACATAGTGTTAGTGCTGCCTTATGCAAAAATTGAAGTGAACCCCCCCCCCAAAAAAAATTCTCAACCTAAACCCTTTCCCTCCAGCCAGAGGTGTAACTTGACCAACAGGTACTTTCTATAATACCAGTGTCTTCTTATGTACCACAAGGGTCTTTGGGTCCCCTGAGGCTTCTGGGCCCGATAGCGACTGCTACCTCTGCACCCCCTATAGCTACGCCCCTGATAATGTCCATGACACACATGCACTAATAACACTATGTCTCTGACAGATGGTGCTAAATTAATGTACCAAATTAGTGCCCTCATCGCAGATACCCAAATAAATATATGTCATATGCCACAGATGCCGCCGAATCAGTATACCTACAACAGGGACAAGATGGTGGCTTAATGGATAGCAATGTTAGCTTGCTGCACAGGGGTCCTGGGTTCCAATCTTGCTTGAGAAATATCTTTATGCATTTTTTATGTTCTCCCGATGTTTCTCTGGTTTCCCTCTGGTTACTCTGATTTTTTTCAAAAACATGCTGAAGGTTTAATTGGCTCCTTATGCATTTATGAAATTGAGCCCTTATGGGTGCGATTGTGATCCATGTTGTGCTTTTGATGATTGCCGGTGAAGCAGACGAAAAACCACTGTGCTTCTGAAATGTTCCAAATCAGCAGATATTAGAGGATGTAACATAAGACCATAACTGAATGCATGGTTTGTGCTAATAAATACATTGGAAGCTGGAGTTGCTGGGGATCCCTCCCTATGCCACTTTTGGAATGCAATCCATACAGCTACTGATGGGCTATCAGAGTAGTGGATCTTTTTGTTTGCTATGGGCTTCACGTGTTCTACACCCATTACCCCCTCAAGGAGATTTGGACTTTTCCACAGTGTTACTTCATTAGAGTAGCCTCCATTAGCAGTTTGTGGTAACAAATGAGGAGGCAGAATATGTGGTCATCAGACAGATGAAGTTCATGCAACACAAGGATCAGGCAGCAGGTGGCAGGCAGAAGTATAAGGTAAGGAACAAGCCACGTCAATACCAGGAAACACAGCAGGAGAAACACCTTAGCACTGGTGTTGGACCCTTAAGAGACTTGATATGGGAGAAGACCCCAAAGAGCAGGTCTTGATTACCTTATCAAAGGAAGGAGCTCAGGAAGTTGCAAAAGAAGCTGTTGTGTTACCACAGAACACAGAAAAAGTTAATCTTGATTCATTTGCAGCAGCTGGGTGTGGTTGAGTTGGATTTTCATATCAGACCAGGAGAAAATCCTATCCAATCCTGTCAACAGACATGGTGGGTGGTGAGCACGACAGCTATGCACAGTAGAGGTGTCCTCAGATGCGTATGACCCTTTCTACTGAAGTCTATGAATGTTAGACTTACTTAGGGAGGATGGGTGGTGGATGCCTCTAGAACTTCATGGAGGTAGAGACTCCATTACATGTGCCATATGTGCTTTCCCTTGCTCACATAGGACAAGAGACGTGTAACAGTCATATAACAGAGGATTTGAATCAGGAACTTCACTCATTGGATAATTTGATGGCATCAATATGGGCTGAAGTTCCCAGTCCACTAATGTGACAATAGGTTCTATGGATATGAGTGATAGACTCTTGACCAAACCCTTCAAGTCAACTCAAGATGGAAAGTAAATGTTTATTACAGGTGGGGATACTCCATGTCCAAAAGACGTGGTCCATTATTTGAGAGGCTTGAGTATTGGTTAACTGTATGTCATTGGACGTTCATCAAAACATTTTATTCTGCAATTTCTGAGACAATAAAAGCCTCATATTATATAACCCAAAAGAGAAGGGGCATCTCTGTGGAACAATACATTCTCCTGTACAGACACTGAATGTAATGGATCAAAGGAAATTGCAATGATGTTTTATGCTAATGTCTGCCAGATCTTTCTAAAGAAAACCTCTTCTGTTCGCATGTGAACTAAGGAGTCTTTACAAACAAAGCCGAGCAGCCTTCCAAATCTTTGATCTCCTTTCTGCAACCTCTTTATTTGCCGAATGAGGAACCAACTAATACATAATATGAACAACATACAATTACCTCTGAATTGCCCCTGCACATAGTTCCTTTATTAATATTCTTTAACCTCTTCTTGGCCACAGGTCCAATAAAGATGTCTTAGGATAAAATGTAGGGAAAAAGCAAAAAAAAAGGTATATAGGCTCTTCCGGCAGATTTATATAAAATTGAGCACACCTACAACATGTACATATTCTTACACTAAGTGTGTCAGAGGGATACAGATGGGCACCAATGTAAAATGCGGATGGACCCTACTCCTGGTGTGGGGTTAGCACTCTTTTTCAACTTCACAACACCATTTTGGGCTTTTAGGCGACCTACACCAACCAATCTGCCTGCCTAAGCAGGTTCTGTCAATCCTACATTTATGTTTATGTATTCAATTCAATGACCCTAGGAACTGAGGAGGTACGTAAGTGACCAACTATGGCCCACCTCTAGAGGCAAGGTACATGTTATATTAGTAGAAGCAAACATTCTGTATATAAACGGCCAAAAGGTCTGGATGGAGATACAACCCCCAAGGATGATATTATACAATTGCCTTTGTGTTGACGCACCTAAGGCAGTTATAAGATGATGAGGCATCTATGATGGTTATGCTTTGGGAAACTTACCATCAATTCTGTCATGTTTTTAAGAGGTATCTACCAGTAGGAGATAAAAGGTCTAAATCTGGGTGGTTGTTGCCAACTGCAACATACCTTCTTGGGTAGACTGATAGAATCAAGAAGAATAGGCAGATCCCCCGATCTTGCCAGTCTCTAGGTGCAGACATTCTTATGAAGAGGATGGGTTGAGTAATGTTTTAGTGTTTGAATCCTCAAGGTTTCTGCTTGATTTGAGGCCACTGGTCACAACACCAGGAAGAGTTGCTGGTTGGTGCAGCCGGAACTATCGAGAACCCTTTGGGCAGGAGCCAAACCGCCAGTGGGGTCAGATATGATATTGGAAGTTAGCTTGACTGGAATTGTCGAGCTGATTGGAAATAGTCAGAGGCGCAATACACAACCAGATATGGATGTCAAATAAAATCCATTTTATTTTTTAGTTCGAGACAACTCGTTTCAGGGTACGGAAGACCCCTTTATCAAGTCTGTGTCTCTAGCACGGCCAGAGTGTAAGCTGCTGCAAGGCGAAATCCAGCTGAGTAGCAAGGACACGTGCAGTGTCTGTGTGCTGACCTTTCCGGACGCTGCACGCGTCCTTGCCAAGACCAACTTCTTCCAACCATTCAGGTGATAAAAATGCTTTTTCCAGCATGGTGCAGCACCATGCCATAAGTCAAAATTAATAACTAAGTGGCTCAGTGAAGAAAACATTTAAATTTTAGGTCCATGGCCATGAAACTCCCCAGATCTCAATCCCCTGAGAACTTGTGGTAAATCCTCAAAAAGCTGGTAGACAAACAAAAACACAGAAATTATTATATACTCCTTCAATACTCAAGAATAGAATTCTTACAAAATTGTTTATTGTTATTTAAATGCCATTTAATGTTCTGATGTATTATATTTCCCCTATAGTTTTGTATGGATAAGTCAGAGTTTACAATCCTGATTGTACCCTTTAAGAGTCTAGGAGTTGGGCCTAGGTCCGCCACTAGTTTAGTGTGAGTGCAATGTTTGCTGAGGAAGAAAGAAGAGCTGCATGTGCTCACTTCTCAGAAGACTTTGCCCTAGAGAATCACTACCTTGAAATATTTTCATCAAAAAAGCCATCTCTACTTTACAGTACTCTGGAGAACTGAAGAAACAACTAGTAGGTCCAGAATCTGTATGGCCAAGCATTGGAGTCGGTCAGTAAGGTATTTACTGCTCAAGGCTGATAGAAACTTTACTGCAGTGAAAGGGACATTACTAATACGTACTTTGACATGGTCCTGACCAGCCGTACCTTAATCCTGTACCCCTCAACTTGCGAGTTACAAAGGTTTATTGCCAGCCTTAGATTGTGCAGAAACAGAATTTGGAAAGATAGAGAGGAGGAGTACTACAACCCCCATCTTTGCCTATATTCATACATTGCTATCAGGGAAGATTTGCACTGTAAATAGTTTGGAACCGTGTTTGATACCGTGTTTTACTACAACTCCCATTCTGTAAAGAGAGACTTGTCTGTATTCTATAAATGGCCTGGTTACTGACTCCAGCACCATTCGCGGCCAGAGCACCTACATCTCATGCCTTGCAACAGTAGAAGACCCATAACACCAAGGGCACCCCAATTACCATCAGGCAGGAGCCCAACATCAGAGTTTGCCTCCAGGGGAAGAAAGGGTGCCCCTTCCTGTCTCTGCCCAGCCCTAGGGAGCATTGGTGTGAGGATTGCCTCTGACGCTCTCATCCTTTGCTTCGCTCCTCGAGGGATGTGACATTCCAAGCACTCATTAGCCAGGAATGGCTTGGCCCAGAAGCTGATATCCAGCAAGCCAGGGAGAATTGCAAAAGTCATGAAAAAAAAGGGTCAGCGCTGGAAATATTGAGTCTTTCCATAAACATAAACATAAAATTGAAAAAAAAAAACTAAATGCTTATAATTACTGCATTATACCACAGAAACATCTGACAAAAAGAATGAAAAACACTGAATCAGCAAACCTTGGAAAAACCAAAATCTTGGTCAGTCTCAAAACCTTTGGCTTATGATATGTATTCCGTTAGGATGACGATAACGCATCCTAAGTTAACTGTATTTATTAACACATAAAATGCATCAGCGGCAGGTCAGCGAATGCAGCCCCCAGGGAATCTATTCACCATGAAATCTCCTTTGTACCGTAATTCAGCATTTAAACGAAATACCAGTCAAGTGTGAGGCATAATATCCTTAATATAAAATTATTTGCTTCATTAGTCTAATTTAAGCTTTATGTAAAACTATTAGCATAATACATTGAATAAATATGACCCTTGTCCGTCAAGGAAATGTGGTTAATAGTTAATGGAATGCCGGAATGATTAAAGAAGATGAATCATATGTAAGTTACGACCAGGCTTCCATCAATCTTCAGATTCTTGTGTCTGAGATGAATAGAACAGGACATGAATAATTTTTTTATAAAGAAGCAAACACAAAACTGTAGAAGATTCTTTTAGAGTTGTTTCACACGCCACGTTTTTGAAACGTCACCACTGCAGTTTTTGATGGAATTTTTTTAGGCAAAGCAGGACGGTGCTTTCCTTTATATTTCTCATTCATCCCATTTCTGGCTTTGACTCAAAAAAACTGCTTTAGAAACTGCAATGTTGTTTAAAAAAAAATACAGTATGTGAAACAGAACTATGGGACAGTTGTGGCCCTGAGAATAGCCCAGGCGCAAAACCCATTATAGGACATCAAACTATTAGCACAGACTGTGGTTCAACTCAGTGGCATAACTAGAAATGACTGGGCCCCAAAGCAAATTCTTGAACGCCCCCCCCCAACCCCCGACTCCCATGCCACCCCCATTCTTGTGGCTAGTCATGATCGCGCTCTCAGATGAGGCCCAGCATCCACTCCGTCTGTTTTCTGCAGAATATATATAAAGTCATGGTATAATACTGTTCTGGGGGCCCTGACTATAAAATCTTTTAGTCTTCCTCCTGGGTTGGCCCCTTCTGAGTTCGAGCCCCAAAGCAGCTGCTTCCGCTGTTTCCCCTATAACTTTGCCCCTGGTTCAACTGATTAGAGTGCTGTTTTTATTTTGTCGATCCAAGATTCCTGAGTTACGATACTTTTTCTATTATGCAAATTAGTCCTTTGGTGCAATGAGGGCATCACCGTTGCTCTTGTTACACCCAAGTTCAGCTCCTTTCTGTGACCAACCCCTTCCTGGCTGCTATAATTGACTTGGCCAGACAGTCGCAAAGCAGTGAGTGAGGGGCTGGTCAAAGAAATGAGTGGAGCTTGGCTGTAAGAAGAGCAATGGTGATGCCCTCATTGCCTCATTGTACGAGAGAGGTCTCTGGTGAGAAATTCCCTTTCAAGTGGTTTTGTGGGAAACATTGGGTCCCAGAAAACTCCTTTAAGAGCAATGTCTAGATGCCGGAACAATTAAAAAAAAATAAAAAAAAAAATCTAATATTTATGTGTCTGACAAACCTGTGTGTCACCCATCTGCCAGTTAAAACCAGATAGCAATACATGTCCTTTTTTTCTAATCTGTTATTATTTTCTGGTTATTTATTTTTTTAATTTTTTTTAATCTATTTCCTGAACATGATTATGGGGGCGGCTATCTTGCTTGAGCTGTTCTTAACAGCATTTAGAAAGCAATAAAATATTGCTTTATGGCAGCCCCATGGTCCATAGACACAATGGTCAGGAGGGGACCTCACTGACTTCTATGGGAGAGTTTTCCAGGCATGCTCTGTGACCTGTGCAGAGGTCATTGTACAGGGAGAGAATAGATAAGCTCTGACAATCACCTATTGTGAATGGAGGATTCTACCTTATCTATACAAAGAGGTGATGTCATTACAGGCAGGATTAGAATGACAGTTAAGCAGATAACTACAGTAAAGCGATCTGTACAGACTAAGAAGTGGCATCTATTGTTAGGCTTAGTGGGCAGTGCTAAAACTACAAGATTTTATGGTTTTTGTATAAATATAGATAGTGACTTGAAAAATTTAAAATAACATCCTCAAAAATTCTTGTAAAATATGTTAAACATTTTGATTTAAACAAAAGTTTTCTGATGACATGTTCCCTTCAAGTTCTTTAGTTTCTCAAAAAACTACAAAAATATCACAATAAAAATAACAAAATAAAACCCCCAAATGAAAACTATAAAAAAAAATCTTTTGTTCCCCTTTGCATTTTGTGTGTGTGTTTTTTCCCTTTTGTGATTCTTACATTCTGGGAACAAGGAGTTTGCTGTGGCCTGGTTATTATTTAACAAGTCACTGTTGATTAGTTTCCATTTCAATGGCAACTTGGTTTGACAAATAAAGAGAGTTTTCTCACGACTGCAGCGAGAGACGGGATTGAAAAAAAAAAAAAAACAGAACAGAAGGAGCCTCTTCCAGACATCTTTCCTATGTAGCGGGTTAGATATCAAATACTCTAAAATGAAAAGATTTGGCACTTAACCTTTCCGAAGACACTCACTTTCGTAACCTTACTTTACATTGTTGTCTTCCCGTATTTCAGCACTTTGTCAACGGCTGAGCAAGTTTGCCGAGTAGAAACTCTTTGTTAGGCTCATCCGTTTCCTTGATCTGTAAGAGCCTTTGATATAATAACGATAAAAACAAAAAAACATAATAAAAACTGCCGTGAATTCTATTTAAAACCGGTGACACCTTGGATAAAAGATTTTTAGCAGGGGATACAAGGTAAGAAGTGTTTTCTGTTTGTACTATATGGGAAGGACCATTTCTGACCACTGTTTTCGCCTGCTAGCTAATGGATAATGTCAGCGGTACATCAGGATAATGGCAGATTAATGGTCTCTTGTTTGAAAAACACAATAGACCTAGATTTTTATCAAAAACGAAGACTCAAGGTAAGGTCACAAAGTTGATTCTGAAAACATTAGGCACGTATTTTGCTCTAGCGTGCTTTTCAATGACTTTATTAACACTGAGCGAAATGGTGTCTTTGAATTGAGTGCTATCTACAAGTCGTCAGGTGCAGTAGCTATGGCTCGATAAAAGTTAGTTTGTGTTCTGCATGAGACTCTTATTATATCATCACAATGAAGCATGGAGAAGAATATGAAGCAGATTTTTTTCTTCTTCTTCGTTTCCTGACAAGACCCAAAGGAAAGGACTGGATCATGTTTGTAATGCTTCACCATTGTATTGAGGTCATGGACGTTCTCAGGTTTATGCTTTTTTTTTTCTTTAAATATATATCTTTGGTTTTTGAATAAAAGGACAATTGAACATTCAATGTCTTAGTCTAGTCTAAGAATGGCAAGAGGTTTCACCATTCATAGGTGTTATAGACAAAGATGGACAGATTATTTATAGTAATGGATGATGTTGGTTTTACTCAAAGGTCGGGTTTATCTGCTTTGGACAATCCCTGCCTGTTAAAAGGGTTGAAAATGACCAGATGCAAAACATTCTCCCTCCTGGGACTTCCAGTGATCAGCTGTAATCTGTGAGGAAACCTGGAAGTAAGTATTCAATTTCCCTACAGCTCCACCACAGGAGAAACAAAGCATTACACATTGTCCATTCACATCAATAGGTTATCTGTGTAATACAGGACAGGACAGGTCCTCCAGAGCGAAAGATGATCTTTCTAACCATTCTTCACTCTGGCCTAAAGACGATTATCACATCCGTACTGTTTCACTATTGTATTGTGGTCATGAACATTCAAAGGTTCCGGCATTTTTTTTATTTCAGTTTTTGAAGAAAAGGATAATTGAATGTCCATTGTATTAACCTGGCATTGGAAGTTCTGAGAATGGCAAAATATTTCACCATTCATAGGTGTTATAGACAAGCTATAGTCAAAGATCAGGATCTCTTTGTTTTGGACAATCTCTGCTTTTTAGAAGTGTTGAAAATGAGCAGATGCCAAAGTCTCCCTCCTGGAACCTCTAGTGATCAGTTTTAATCTAACTATAAGTGTTAAATTTCCCTGCCTTTTTTTTTCTTATTTCTTTGACCTGCTCACTGAGATGGCCGCACATGCTCAGTTTCATCCTTCAACTGCCTCCTGAAATGTGATAGGGAGAGCTGAGACACGCCTTCTTAGCTGTGATAGGGAGACAGCTGCAGCAGAATGGACACGCCCCCTGAGCTTCAGCAGAAAAGGCACTTCCCATGAGCTGTCAGCTTGATATAAATCTTGCAGAGCAATAAATTTGGAGATCTCTGGATCCATGTAAGGTAGAGGGCTGGTTCTTTTTTGTTAGAAAGAGATTGTCATGTACTATATGATGTGTGATTTTCATTTTTTACATTAGTTCATGGGAACCCCTTTAAGGATCCACAATGTATACAGTAGATCTGAGATCTAAATAAAGATTATTATTATTATCTGTAATTCAAAGACTATTTCTAAAACTGTACTTCTCTGTGCCTACAGTGATAAACAGAAAGATCTCATTGTCACAGATTCCACCATTACACCATTGCTAAACAGACTGTAGTCTGCACAATTTGTTTTTACCCCAACTTGTCCACATAGGCACAGCAGACACAGTATGTACTGGCTGCTGCCAAGGTGGGGCTGGGTTATAGGGAAGGCAAAAAAGAACACATGCCCTAGGCCTGTTGGGACCTAGGGGCTTCCACCACTACGTGTACTCACTAATTTGGTGACCAAATTCAGTGGTAAAGAGGTAAGCGGGTGTACAAGCTTGCTGTGGCTCCTTCTTTTAATTCTAAAGTAGTCAGTGACTCAGTAATCTCCATAAATTCCATAGAAGATCAGGTAGGGTCTCAGTCCCAGACAGCGGTGGACTGGGAATTTCACAAAATCAATCACAAAATATATCCCAAAAACTTCTGCCGGCCAGCGGTGAGGAAGGCCCAGGCGGCCCTCTGGGCATTGGCCCACCAGGAAATTTCCCTTTAAGGTCTATGGCCAATCTGCCCCTGGTCCCAGAGGTGGCATGGTTGCCGCTACCAAATTTTGCTCTACTAACCATAATCAGGCCAGGACTGTTAAAGTGAGGCTATAGGACATATTCTTTAGATACCTTTCTTGGTTGAGATCTACCTAAAAACATTTGCTGATCGAGTCCTGTAGTTAAAAAGTAGTAGAGGAATTTTACTATACTAGTAAATGCTGTCTCATATAAAGAGATTTCTACCCCCCCCCCCCCCCCCCGTTCCTCTCTCTTTTTTTGGAGGATTTTGAAAGAAACAACATTTAGCAAGAATTTGGTAGATTATTAAGTCATCTTATCTCAGCTCTCCATCTCTTTGTAAATAAGTCAAGGTTTTCTGCAGCCTTGTGAACATGAGGGAAGCATTCATAGCCACAGATGACCCAATGATTTAAAGGGGTTTTCCAGCACTTTGTAACTCAAGCTTAAAAAGAAATTCTGCCTTTGATTACCATGCCATTCTTAGGTCCAAAACTCGGCGAGGATTAAGTTCCTAACATATTTTTAAAGCGAGTGGGACTCTGTTTTCTTTATATGGAATGCCAAATCACCTGCATAGATATAATGTTAAGCGACAAAATTCAGTCTGCCTGCAGCCACCACTAGAGGGAGCCTATGAGCTTACTGCATGCTGTGTTATTATTGAGTTCAATGCAAAAACAATATCTGGTAGGCTCCTATGCTCAACCTAGTGGTGGCTGCAGTAAGTAAAATTGCAGGGGATTTGGATCTATGTGCTCACTAATGACTATATAAAATTGACTTAAAATGACCCTTGTAGAAGACCTGCAAAATGTCCTTCTTTGTCAGGACTAGCTTGACGTGGTCATCTCACCTTATGAACTACACACGTAGATGGCACTGAAATGAATTCCATACATATAACAGAAATTTTTGTATTACTGTAAGTCTTTCTGTAGGTAGAAAAATCTACCAACCTGACTGTCCATAAATTTATTTTGTTTTCTTTTATCCTCATGTTATTATTGTTATTATTCATATTTTACAGCATTTTTTTAACATTTTTTTGAATGTTAGTAACCAATGTGACTTTCCTACCATGTAAGAAAATGGCATTATTAATATCCGGAAATAAGAATATATCTTAATATTGGGACTTACAACTGCATTTCGATTACAGAAATCTCCCACCGTTCCTGTGATTTATCATTTCAATTACCAATGTTCTGTTAAAAAAAAATTGCTATGACCCACTAAAAGTTGGTCAAAATGGAAAATGATGTTTTTTTTTTTATTGCTAATTTTCTGTCCAAGGAAAATGCTTCTAATTTAAAATAAATAGTTCTATTTTAGTTTGTTGTGTTCTTCATGGTTAATAAAAAGAAATTAATAATTTATAGATTTCTCTGGAACAGTCAGGTACAGGCAATGGTGAAGGCCAAAGGTGTAACCTGACGTTTCGGGACCTCAATGCAAAATCTGTAACAGATCCCCACCAACCTTCTTCTATATATGGCAGAGTGACATCAAACCCTCCCTGAGGCACCTTGGACAGGAATGACTACAACCCCTGCACCCTATAATTATAATTTATTTGAAAACACCATTAATTTCATGGTGCTGTATATCAAGAGGGGGTTAAAAATACATAATATAAAATACAATAAACAAGAAATTTTAACAGACTGGTACAGAGGGGGAGAGGACCCTGCCCACAAAAGCTTACAATCTACAAGGGAAGGGGGAAGAACAAAGTAGGTGAGGGTGAAGGCTGCTCATGTGGTGGCAGCATGCTTATTGAAGGTGGTAGGCTTTTCTGAAGAGGTGGGTTTTTAGGTTACTTTTTAAGGTTTGGATGTTGGAGGAGAGTCTGATGCGATGGGGCAGCCAGTTCCAGAGTATAGGAGATGCATGAGAAATCTTGTAGATGATTGTGTGAAGAACAGATGAGAGGAGAACAAAGAAGTATGTCCTGTGAGGATCGGAGATTATGTGTGGTGATGTATTGGAAAAGCAGGTCAGAGATGTAAGGAGGGGACGGGTTGTGGATGGCCTTATACTGTATATAGTTGCTAGTGTTTTAAACTAAATTTACTTGGCAATGGGGGGCCAATGAAGAGATTGGCAGAGGGGGGAGGAAGAGGAGAAACGAGGGGAGAGGTGGACTAACTTGGCAGCGGAGTAGAGAACAGATTTGAGGGGAGCGAGAGTGCGAGATGGGAGGCCACAGAGAAGAACGTTACACAAGTCCAGGCAGGAGATGTTGACTCAGGGGTTAGGAAGGAGAAAATACGAGAAATGTTCCTAAGTTGAAAGCGGCAGGTAGAGGTGAGGGTTTGGAAGTGTGGCTTATAGGACAGGGCATAATTTAATGTTACCCCCAGGCAGTGGACCTACAAGACTGGAGAAAGCATTGTGCTATTACCTTTAATGCATAAGTCAGGTAGGGGGGCTGAGTAACATGGAGGAAAGACAATGAATTCAGTTTTCTCCATGTTGAGTCTTAGCGAGCGGGAGAAGAATGAAGATATAGCCGACAGACACGCTGGAATTCTCAATAGCATGGAAGTGACATCTGGGCCCCAGAGATAGATTTGAGCTAAAAGCATGAGAAATAGGTTCTGTGGTTGGACCATGTCTGGACCACAGGCATGAATCAAGATGCCAGTTGATGGACAAACAGTTGGGCACTTTACTTAGGAGATGTTTTGTTATACTATGTATGTTATCCTTTTATGTTTTATTGTATTTGCATGATGGTGCTGGGTGAGGCGGCTTACAGTTGTCGAAGTCTATGGTCAGATGCCATTATCAATGTGTAGCTACATGGCTGTCAATGGTGGCTGTCTTATTAGCCATTAGTCAACGTGACGATGCAGGGATACTTAGGCTGGGGTGAGTGGTTAGGCAGGGCAGGGCTTACCTTACAAAGATTTATTCCAAGATCCTAGCTAACCGGCTGAATAAACTCCTTCCCTCCCTTATACACAAGGACCAGGTTGGCTTTGTCCCTTGCCGCCAGGGGAGCGATAACACTCGGCGCACAATAGATCTTCTAGAGGTGGTGGCTCGCTCCGGGGAGGAGTCCCTGCTCCTTAGCTTAGACGCTGAAAAGGCATTTGACCGCCTTGGTTGGCCATTTTTATTTGCCACGCTCCGGGCCTTTGGCTTTGAGGGTCTCTACTTCTCCCCTACGGCGACGATCAAACTACCACACTCAGACTCTGGTTTACTCCACGTTGCAAATGGCACCCGGCAAGGCTGCCCCCTGTCCCCCTTGCTGTTCGCGCTGTGTATCGAACCACTGGCTGCAAAAATCAGAAATCATCCAGATATTAAGGGCATTAAGGTGCAGGATAAGGAGTTTAAGTTATCCCTATACGCAGACGACGTGCTTCTTACCCTCACGGGTTTGCACATGTCTCTTCCTAATCTTCAGGTCCTTTTGAGGGAATATGGGCGTTTATCGGGCTATAAAGTGAATACTACTAAAACGGAGGCGCTTCCGGTTAACATCTCTGACTCCACCCTTACACTTTTACAGACTAATTTCCATTTTCAATGGAAGACAGACATGTTACGGTATCTAGGTGTTAACCTTACTCCCAGATTTGCAGACCTTTATAAAGCTAATTTCCCCCCCATTTATGGTGAGATTAAATCGCTCCTGTCTAAGTGGCAGTCACTAACGCTATCTCTGTTAGGGCGGGCCGCAGCTGTGAAAATGACCATTCTACCCAAGGTCTTGTATCTTTTCGAAACTCTCCCGGTCCCGGTTCCACTGGGAGAATTGAGGTCGCTCCAATCCCATATTCTTCGGTTTATTTGGGCCCATAAGAGACATAGAATTTCCAGGTCTGTACTGCTGACTAGTAGGGATCAGGGTGGACTGGCAGTCCCGGATCTTGTTAAATACTACTGGGCAGCCCAGTTACGTTCCATACCCGCCTGGGCCTCTTTGCACCCCTATTCTGTCTGGATGCAGATTGAGAGGCTTTGGCTGGCACCGGTCCACCCTAACTCCCTACTGTGGTCTGGTCCTTGTACCTCTGTTTTGGA
Source organism: Rhinella marina (assembly GCA_900303285.1). Classification (NCBI taxonomy): domain Eukaryota; kingdom Metazoa; phylum Chordata; class Amphibia; order Anura; family Bufonidae; genus Rhinella; species Rhinella marina. Next base: position 35,072 of record ONZH01019376.1, on the reverse strand, counting down.
CAGAGATCTCCTAGGTCCCATGAGATGCACCAGGATGATCTGGCATACTTGCAGGGGTAAATTTCCTTTGGTGTCGCGTGACTCTGCCATGACCTCTTTTTTGTATCACCCGTCTCTCCCTACTAGTCTCACGACTCTGGCCACGAGACCATGGTTTCAGAAGCAGGTCTTTAGGTTTGCAGATATTGTGAGTCCACTTACTCGGGAGATCCTGCCCTTCTCAACCATACAGTCTACATATGATCTACCCTCCACTGCTGCCTTCTTCTATACCCAGCTCAGGCATTTTGCACACAGTATCTTTGCTGGCCCTTTGCTTTCCCTTCCTACGAACTTTGAAAGGATTTGTAGAGCTGGAGTGCACACTAAGGGCCTCATATCAGGCATATATTCCATTCTCAGTGACCCACACCCGGATAAGCTCACCCGACATTCTTACATGGTGAAGTGGGAGGAATATCGGAATATCTGGGGCGGGTGCTCCCTGATGCTACTTGGAGGCTCATATGGAGAAGGGCCGCAAAATCCTCCATGTCAGTTTTGGCACAGGAAAACCAATACAAGATTATGATGCACTGGTATCACACTCCTGCCCTTCTCCATAGGTTGCATCCGACTGCATCGGATAGATGTTGGCGGTGTCATTCCCATATGGGTACAGCATGGCACATTTTCTGGGACTGCCCTCTTATACGTCCATTTTGGGTGACGGTTAGCGGCTTACTCACGGACATGTTTAAATGTAATTTCCCGTTGGATCCTCTTTCCTTTCTGTTGAATGCCTTTCCTGGCTCCTTTAAGACTCCCATCCGCAAACTCATTACTCAGGTCCTGATAGCTGCCCGCTGCCTTATACCCAGGTTCTGGAAGTGGACTGGCTCCCCTACCCTGTCGGATCTATATGCTAGGGTTATGGAGATGCGCACCATGGAATATACAACTGCACTATATCAGGATAAAGTCGACATGTTCTATGCTGTCTGGGATGTTTGGGATGACTATTGGTTGGATAAAACACCCTGACCTCCAGTACGTCTCTCTGTAGCGACATGCGCTCTCCCCTTCCCTTTTTTTTACCCATCCCGTCTGTCCGAATGTCATTGTTGTGTGTTTGTTTTACTTAGACGACTAGTAGATTGGTCTTTATCATGGTTTGTGTTTCCGAATACCTCGTTCCACGTGCTACCATTACTTAGCCAGAAGGATTTCAAATGCCATGGTATTCAAACCTCTTTATTATACGTGTCTATAACCTTTTATTCATGTTGTACATTGACTTGGAAAAACTTTTTGTTACTCTTTGTACACTGTGTATCCTATTTTATTGATTTTCAATAAATATACAATTATAAAAAAAAAAAACAAAAAAAAAAAAAAAAAAACAAAGTCAGTCTTTAACGTTAGAATAGATTGACTAACCCTATGCTGCCGTGTAAAGCTGTGACTCTTAGATGTATAGAAAGCTTGACAGCCTGTGTTCCTTTGAGAGAGACTCAAGTTCTGTTGAAATATTGAGAAAATTACCAGCAGATCATTTCACACTTGAGCAGGCATGTAAATGTACACCTTGTGAACTTGTGAAGACCGACATCAACCCAGTTCTGCCTCAGCGTTATCACATTGTTAAGGACCTGTTTTTAAGTGTTAAGTGCCAATATCTGTGAATATCATTATATTCTCATGTCTCACCAGTGGTTACTGAAGGGTGAGTTTAAGACTTTATAAAGGTTTGTTTCTACCTTACTCTCTGTCTCCTGTCTGGTGTCTCTCTGTGATCCCATTTTCAACATAAAGCCTTGGCCAAATGGTAAGACTCCACGATGACATGGAGTTGCCCATGAGACAGGGTACTGTCAATTTTGGGATTATCTGACCCAACAGATTGTGCTATTAACTGCGTAGCAAAGTCGCAGATTGCGACGTATTTCAGAATGATAAATGACCCTCTAAGTCAATCAAGTTCAACCAAGGGATAGGTGTAGATGTGAATTTTAGGAAAGTGGTGTAAAACCCAGACTTCTACACATTCTCATATACATTAATGAGTATTTAATTTTAGGAATTCATCTAAGCTTTTTTTATAACCATCCATTGTTCCTGCTGTGACCACATCCTGAGGAAGTCTATTCCACAGATTCACAGTTCTTACAGTAAAGAAGCTTTGACGCTTCTGGAGACTGAACTTTTTTTTATCCAGTCGAAGGCAGTGCCCGCTTTCCTTTTGAGGGCATTTTACATGGAAAAGATTTTCAGCATATTTTTTTGTAAGGCCCATTTATATATTTGTATAGGTTAATTATCTCATTTTTAGACGTCTCTTCTCAAGACTAAATACATTTTATTTTTTCATCTTTCCTCATAACTAAGACCCTCCAGGCCCCTTATCAGTTTAGTCGCTCTCCTCTGCACATTTTTCAGCTCCGGGGCATCCTTTCTATGGACTAGTGCGCAGAACTGAACTGCATATTCCACATAAGGCCTCACCAACGCTTTGTAAAGTGGTAATATTACATCCCTGCCCACAAGTCCATGCCTCGTTTAATGCATGACTTCATCCAGCTAGCCTTAGAAGAAGCTGACTGACATTGGTTGTCCATGTATAGAGTATACCGGCTGTAGGTTGCCATGGAGCATATGGAATTTAACAACATTGCATTCATTATGTACTTGCATGATATGATGCCATAAGAAAATTGAATGCAAATTTACATATAATTTTCTTCAATTCCATGGTGGAGCCTTCTTTTTAAAGTTAATCAACATGTAAAATTTTAAAGCATCTTGTGACTATTGTGATTTTAAAATATTCATATGAGTAAGAAATGTGTAAAGTATGTACACATAGCAGAACCCTTTCTCTAGAGCAGTGGGCCCCAACCTTTTTTGCACCAAGGCCCGGTTTCTCGCTAGACAATTTCCCCAGGGCCCGGGGTGGGGGGGGGGGGGGGCGCTGCGGTTGTTGGGGGGCGGAGCATAGTGCCCCCACACAGTAGTTATAGTAGCATAGTGCCCCCCACACAGTAGTTATACCAGTATAGTGCCCCCACACAGTAGTTATAGTAGCATAGTGCCCCTACACAGTAGTTATAGTAGCATAGTGCCCCCACACAGTAGTTATAGTAGCATAGTGCCCCCACACAGTAGTTATAGTAGCATAGTGCCCCCACACAGTAGTTATAGTAGCATAGTGCCCCCAAACAGTAGTTATAGTAGCATAGTGCCCCCACACAGTAGTTATAGTAGCATAGTGCCCCCATACAGTAGTTATACCAGTATAGTGCCCCCACACAGTAGTTATACCCGTATAGTGCCACCCACACAGTAGTTATACCAGTATAGTGCCCCCACACAGTAGTTATAGTAGCATAGTGCCCCCACACAGTAGTTATAGTAGCATAGTGCCCCCACACAGTAGTTATAGTAGCATAGTGCCCCCACACAGTAGTTATAGTACCATAGTGCCCCCACACCGTAGTTATAGTAGCATAGTGCCCCCCACACAGTAGTTATAGTAGCATAGTGCCCCACACAGTAGTTATAGTAGCATAGTGCCCCCTACACAGTAGTTATACCAGTATACTGCCCCCCACACAGTAGTTATAGTAACATAGTGCCCCCACACAGTAGTTATAGTAGCATAGTGCCCCCACACAGTAGTTATAGTAGCATAGTGCCCCCACACACTAGTTATAGTAGCATAGTGCCCCCAAACAGTAGTTATAGTAGCATAGTGCCCCCACACAGTAGTTATAGTAGCATAGTGCCCCCACACAGTAGTTATAGTAGCATAGTGCCCCCCACACAGTAGTTATACCAGTATAGTGCCCCCACACAGTAGTTATACCAGTATAGTGTCCCCACACAGTAGTTATACCAGTATAGTGCCCCCCACACAGTAGTTATACCAGTATAGTGCCCCCCACACAGTAGTTATAGTAGCATAGTGCCCCCACACAGTAGTTATAGTAGCATAGTGCCCCCACACAGTAGTTATAGTAGCATAGTGCCCCCACACAGTAGTTATAGTAGCATAGTGCCCCCACACAGTAGTTATAGTAGCATAGTGCCCCCCACACAGTAGTTATAGTAGCATAGTGCCCCCCCACACAGTAGTTATAGTAGCATAGTGCCCCCACACCGTAGTTATAGTACCATAGTGCCACCCACACAGTAGTTATAGTAGCATAGTGCCCCCACACCGTAGTTATAGTAGCATAGTGCCCCCCACACAGTAATTATAGTAGCATAGTGCCCCCACACAGTAGTTATAGTAGCATAGTGCCCCACACCTTAGTTATAGTAGCATAGTGCCCCCACACTGTAGTTATAGTAGCATAGTGCCCATAGTGCTCCTCTCCCTCAGTTTTGTACAATAAAAAAAACAAACACTTATACTTACCTCCATCAGCCTGGCAGCGCTGCGATGCAGGCCTCCTCCGGCCTGTGTCCCGCTCTGCACGGCTCAGGCGGCGCGATGATGTCTGAGGAACTGCATTTAGCAAACAAGTCGGTAGTCCATGGAAAGAGTTTAAGGTGGTGCTTGAACACACAGCCACCTTGCTGTGGAAATCCATTGTTTGCACTATACAGTATCTCAGGCTTGCAGTTTATTCAGTGTTATTCAGTAATTCAGGTGGTGCTGTAATGTATCAGCCAGCTCAGTGATATTGTGCAGGGGAAAAACTTCCCCAGACACCATTATTGATGGAGAGGATCATGACTGCTTTATCAGTAGCCTGCATGGGGACATAGGTTGTGTTGTATCACCCATGAGGGCTGTGGCAAGTCTTGATGCAGGGCAGGGTTTTTGTGCCAAGGCAGTCTTGCAACAGGGCATCTTGCACAGCTTGCAAACTCCGCAATGGTTATAGATGCCAGACAGCAGTGTTCCTGATCATTAAAGATAGAGGATCTGAGAGACCTCCTAGACCAATTTCCACCCAAGCAACTCCTTGGAGATCTTCACTACCTAATACTGCCCAGAATACTTTAATATATAAAATGTGGATGAACTGTGAACTCTCCTGTAAGAGACAATCATTGTGGTTGGGGGCCAGTTCAGAGACTTGGCCTGGCCCGAGTAACAAAGTTGACACCAGCAAAATCCTTTGTTGCCTGTCTGCTGTTTCTTTCCAAGAATGTGGAGGCAGAAACAAGCACCAGGCTCTTCTGTCCTGGGGTGCAAAATCTGTATCATAATGAAGAGGCCCATTTGGATCTTTGCAAAGGCACCTGTCTAGTTGGACGATGGATGGGAAGCGCAAGAGCAGCCTAAGACCAGTTTATGATGGCATTAAAGGGGTCATCTAATCCCTATAGTGACCCCCCCAATGCCTGGGCCCCTCATATAGGAAATACTTAACCAACTCCCCATCACCCGTGTGACTCCTGATCCCCGCATGGCCGCCACTGCATCTCTGCATCGGATGTTTTGATCTGCGTGACGGGGGGAGGGGCAGCCAATAGCAGGCCGTGATGGGGACGAGCCTTCCTAGCATCGTGGGTGACACTAGGGAGGCTCATCCCCGTCATGTCCGCGGATGTTTTGATCCGTATGACGGGAAGATGCAACGGTGACCGCTCGGGGATCAGGAGCGACGTGGGTGTTGGGGTAAGTATAACCTATATGAGGTGCCCAGGCATTGGGGGGGTCATTATAGGGGTTGGATAAACCTTTTAAGAGTGAACTGAATGCATTATGTTAAAAAAATATGGCGGTGATATGGCGGACTTTACTATTCTCAGGATAGGCCATTAATATCTGATTGGTGGGGGTCTAACACCCTGCACCCATGTTGATCAGCTGTTTCGGAGTATCTTTGACACCAGAAGTAACATATCCAACATACAATGGATAGAGCTGTGTTCTGGCACTGGAGGATATGAAATGTGGCGGGGTGAAGGATGTCGGACTACCACCAAATAGATATAGATGGCCTATCCCGAAGTAAAATCGTGGACAATCCATTTAAGTATTACTTAGTTGCTGCATATGATGGGGACATTATATTGAGTTGTATATTGCAGTATAAGTTTGGCACTATATGGTGGTATGGAAATATTACTGAAATTACAATAAAAATGTATAAAAATGTCAAGCAGTGGGAGAGGTGATATCTTGCTTGGTGCCCAATCTTCTAAAAATTAAAAAACCCTGATTGTGGGTCACCAGGGCAGCACCACTGCTAATGGTAGTTAATAGAAGAATTACATAGGGCTGTAATGTGAGGTTCACGGACCTTACAACTTATACTGCTGACCTGACTTCCTCTGTCGACTTTAACATCATTTTTCAGTAAAGTTTGCATCAAGACGCAAATGACAAATGGCCTCTGGAGGATCCACGTCTGTGTTTTTTCTGTTGTAGCAACAAAAGACCAAAGGTTTAGCCACGACAAAGCAGGAAACAAGAGGCCGACTGAGCTAAGAATAAAGAAAGGGCTACAGAAGCCGCAAGAAGAAAAAGCTGTGCCGTGAACTTTGTCTGTTTTTAATGGGAGGCAGAGTTGGTGCTGTATGTATTGTCCTGTCACTGGTAGTACAAATGGTGGAGCGCCGTCTACTGTGTGTCCATATACACAACTGTATTACTGACTGCAGTATATTTAAAGTAGTTTTCAGGTTATTTTACATTGATGACCTCTACTCATGATAGGCCATCAATATCTGACAGCGGGAGGTCTGCAGTGTTGCTCCCATTCATGTTAAAGGGTTATTCCCATCATAGACAATGGGGGCATATTGCTAGGATATGCTCCCATTGTCTGATAGGTGTGGGTCCCACACCTATATCCAGAACGGAGCGGGGAGCGCAGTGCCTGGAGGACCCCAGGTTTTCCCGCTGCTCCCATAGAAATGAATGGGAGCGGACCGTGCATGCACGGCCACCGCTCCCATTCATTTCTATGGGGCCGACGGAAATAGCCGAGCCAGTGCTCAGCTATTTTCGGCGGCCCCATAGAAATGAATGGAGGGTGGCTGCGCATGCCTTCTTAACTTTCCCCACTCCGTTGTCCATGTAGGTGCGAGTCCCAGAGGTGGGACCCGCACCTATCAGACAATGTCTATGATGGGACAACCCCTTTAATGCAGTAACCAGCTCCATCTGAACAGCTGATTGGCAGTGGTACCGGGTGTCGGTGTCAATATCTGATCCATTGATCAGATATTGATGGCCTATTGGTCCCAGTGATCGTATGACTGATGATCATCAGTAGTGTTGAGCGAAGTTTACTTCATCATGAAGCGCATTTCTTTGTAAGTAGGGGGCGCAATGATGTGGAACAGCGATTGCGCCGCCCCCTCCCATCCATCATTGAACCTTTCAGATTCTGCATTCATTGATGATCACGGCATCTGAGATTAAAAATGGTAGATGAACACATGCTTGAAAATGGCTGCTTAGAGCAGCTGAAACATTGCTGACATTGGGTGAATAAAACTTTGATTCTTTTTGGAATGCTGCCTCCTCTGTGTTCATCTAGGAGTTGGTGAGGACTTGAATTCTGCCTCTTTGGAGGCGTGCACCCCTTTTTTATGTTTTTTTTTTTTTATGTTTTGCATTTTTTTTGCTGTTTTTCTTTATCTGGTGCAGTGCCGCTCTTAGTGTGCGTTTCTGATGTTAAAAATTAGGACTTTCAGGGCTTAATCAGTAAAAAAAAAAAAAAAAAAATTAATAATACTCACCTTATCCATAAATCACCAAACACAAGATTTTGCACAGGATCTTCAATCAAGATGGCCATGGCGGCCTCTTCACGCTCAAATGGATGAGATGAGTATGTTTTTTTTTATGCTAGTTCTGGAAAAATTGATAAGTTACCACAAAGCACAAGGAAATTCCGCTTAGCGGCCAAATTTCCATGAAATGCGTATCGAAGTCCACTTCAGATACTTTGCTCAACCCTAATCGTCAGGACCAAGCATGGCCCTAACAGTAACAAGTGTCCCTGATGTGGCGTAGTGTAAAGAATAGAATGTAAGCTCTTGCGGGCAGCGTCCTCTCTCCCTCTGTAGCAGTCTGTTAATAGTTCTTTGTTTATTGAATTTAAATTATGTATTTGTAACTGGAATGAATGGTGCTTTAAATAAATAAATAACGATAATAATAATCATAAAAAGTCTAGTAAAGGAAAAAACATACTTGTAGATAAACACAGTCCGGCATTAATCATTGCCTAATTGTTAACTTTGACCCAAATGATCTAGACCAGGGATGCTCAACCTGCGGCCCTCCAGCTGTTGTAAAACTACAACTCCCACCATGCCCTGCTGTAGGCTGATAGCTGTAGTCTGTCTGGGAATGCTGGGAGCTGTAGTTTTGCAACAGCTGGAGAGCCGCAGGTTAAGCATGCCTGACCTAGACAGAGATTAAAATAAACCCTAAGTGATGGAGAACATAGTTATTGGTGACTTAGTCTACTTTCACATCTACGTTTTTGCTGCCCGGTTTTGTGATCCGGCATGGAATCTCAAAACCACAACACAACACTTCCCTTAAAATACAACCAGCTGCATCCATTTAGAATGGATCTGGTTGTATTATTTCGAAAATGAAGAAACTGGAAGAGATCTGGCACTAAAACCATTGTAAGTCAATGGATGCCAGATCCGAGTTTTCCGTGTATGGAAAAAAATGATCCGGCACCATTGACTTGCAGTGGTCTTGTATCTGGCATGGGAAAGCAACAAACCGGAACAGAATGCATTCTGGGGCACTCCGTTCCGGTTTGTTCAGTTTTCTCCCCATTGACAATGAATAGCGACAAAACTGTAGCGTTTTGCTGCGGTTTTGAGACCCTGTGCCGGATCTCAAAAACGGACAGCACAATGAAGATGTGAAAGTAGCCTTAGTTATCTCTCTACATTTAAAGGGGTTATTCCATCTTTAATGTAAAAAAATGAGAATCAGACATCATATAGTACATGAAAATCTATTTCTAGTAAATCTAGAACCAGCCCTGTACTTCACATGGATCCAGAGATCTCCCCGTTCATTGCTGCAGTTGGTTTGCTAGATTTGTTTCAAGCTAGCAGCTCAGGAAGCTCTCTCCCTATCACAGTTCAGAGGTGTGCCATTTTTCAGTGGGCATGTCTTTTCTGCTGCAGTTCTCTCTATCACAGCTCAGGGTGTGTGTGTCCTTTCTGCTGCAGTTCTCTCCCCATCACACCTCAGGGAATGTGACCTTAAGGGCTCATGCACACGACTGGTGCCGGCCCGTGCCCCTATTGCAGCCCATTTACTTCAATGGGTCCGCAGTCCGAGAGATGCGGAGGCACGGATCGGAACACCACAGAAGCACTACGGTGTGCTTCCGTGGTGTTTCTGGCTGTGCCTCCACGCCGCAAGCATCCTCAGATGCGGATCGTGGACCCCATTCAAATTACGGTCCACAGCACAGGCACTGACTGCACACGCTCGTGTGCATGAGCCCTAATCAGGGTTGCCAACCAGAATTTTTCTGGACAATTTATCCCAAAATCACAGCCAATATTTTTTACGGACAGTTTGGAAAACCATAACTAATGATAAAGATTACAAGTAATACATGTCTATAGCTCTATATACTGATAACGCCCCATTACCAGTGTTTACTGTGGACTGTAAAATGATGATAGTTACAACCAAAATAATCTGGTCAAGTACTACCAGCCTCAAAAAAATCACGGACACGTGTAAAAAGTCACCTATTTTTACGTACTGTCCATAAATTTCTGGACGGTTGGCAACCCTGGCCCTAATGCTGAGGCTCTCTCCCTGTAATTGTCACTGCTTTTAACAGGAGATCTGGCTCGTGGCAGTTAAGGAATGGAACTGAGCATGTACGACTAGCTCAGTGATATTACTGAAGTGGACAAGGAAATAAGGAAAAGAACAAACAGCAGGTGGCGCTATACAGATACATTTTCTTGAATAAGTCAGTGGCTATGCTAAATTTTTAACTACATGCAATTACAAAAGTATTTAGATCCAGGTTCTGGTCTGAAACACGTACAATATTTTTTCTTGGAACAAACCCTTTAAGGCAATGGTCCTCACCTCCAGTCCTCAGGGCCCTCCTACTAGTCATAGTTTCAGGATTTCCTTAGTACTGAGTAGGTGATATAATTAGTATTAGTATTAATAAATAAATAAAAATATAAAAATAAAAAATAAATAAAAAAAGAAAAAATAATCTATTTTCTGTTCAAAATGTTATAAAAAAGATTTCCCAAAAGATGCTAAGTCTTAACCTTCTGGGTAACAAGGGTATGCCCTGCTGTCCTATAACCTGACACGTCACCTGTAGACGCCTGTTCTGATTGATACCCGTTATCTCGCTGTCTCCCTTCCTCTGTCTGTTATAATAGACATGGGCCAGAGGAGCCGAGGAACAGGCTGAATAATGAGAGGTAAATTCTATGTTTTTCCACTTCGCTGATCACAACCTCCGCTGGATTTTTTTTTCTGGTGCAAGCAGCTGCAGGTGCCTCAAGTCAGCCAGATCTATTTGTCTGCAATGTCATCCATGTTTACTTGCGGCAGTGGACTTTAAATCCTGTCAGGATGCCAATCCAAGGGGCCGCCAGGCACTGCAGCTGACAGTCAAATCTGCACCGCCGAATCCTTCTTCTGGAAAAAAAGGCTAAAGAGGTTAATACACTCAAGAAAGGATGAACACAGCAGCTGTTATGGCTTCTAATATTTAATGTCATTATCGAATAGAATACAGCTACGAAGAAACACAATTCTGCTACCTCCAGATCACCCCGGACGGTGGCGGACATAAGACCTATAGTATTATTCCTCCTTGGATATAATGTTTCTTAAAGGGGTAGTTTAGCATTACGGGAAAAAAAATGGTTGCTTTCTTTCAAAATAGTGCCGCACCTGTCCACGGGTTGCACGTGGTAATGCAGCTAGGCTCTGTTGACGTGAATGGGGTTGCAATACCATGCACAAACTGTGGATGGGTGTGGCGCTGTTTTTTGGAAGGAAGCAGCTCATTTAAGTTGTATAAGGAGTAGAGATGAGCGAGCATGCTTGACCCAGTATGCTCGTTCATCTCTAATAAGGGGGATGCATAAGGATTTGACCAAACAGCGCTGTGGTGTTGCAGTTGCGCTGCAGTCGAATACCGCTGCATCTGTACAGGGTGCAGCGTTCTCTAATTAAACTAACAAGACCTCACTTTTTAGCAGGTCTGTATTGTCAATGGCCATGTGGCACCTTTAATACCACATGGGTATCAACAATACAGAGCCACTAAACAGTACGATCTCATTAGCATAATTAGACCCCGCTGCGGTCACTCACAACCGCACACCAGCGTCACAATCGGAACACGTCTGCCCAGCGTGGTCGAACCCTTATTAGCAATTCCATACTTTAATATTATCGGCAGTGCTACTTTTATAAGGAGGAGTACTCCAGAGCAATGGTGAAGAAAGCAAATTTCCCGTTCAGTCTCCTACAGGCAGTGCCTGCCTAATGGAGTATGACCAGTGTGCAGCAACTGCTCCTCCTGAAGGGGGCACCACAGATGGCCAGATGGAAGTGGCAGAAGACAAAGGGAGCCCCCTGTGATCTGCATTGATAAGAAAGGGAAAACTTAGTGGGTGTTTAGTAGGTGATCACGCTATTGTTCCCTGTACAATGACCATCACGTACATGCAGGTAATGATGCAAGAAGGTGTCACTATCAGCTATTCAGCAGGAGTATCTACATACTGTATAGTGCTGCTCTTAGATGAGATGTCACTCATAACCTTGTGAATCTAGCTGTTATATGGCCACTGTATATTGGTATTATTTGAGCAATGTATGGTGGTATTTGTGCACTGTATGTTGATATTATGTCAGCACTTTATGGTGATATTATTTGTGCACTGTATGTTGATATTATGTCAGCACTTTATGTTGATATTATTTGTACACTGTATGTTGATATTATTTGAGCACTGCATGGGGGTATTCACATTGAGCGGCACTGCTATGAGGACACTGCAACAGGAATTATTTTTTGCAATGTTGGGTGATGGTGCCTCTGCGTAGCATTGTTATGGTAATGTTATTTGGCCAACATACGGCGCTATTATTTGGACACCATATAGTATGGAACATATAATTAGGCACTGTATAGCAGGGTTATTCATACACTGTAAGACCTTCTACCTTATCCTACTGATAAATCAGGGCACCTCACAAAATCCCCTTGACAAGTCAAACTTTTGCAACCCTGTTTTTCTGTGGGGTGAAAATATGATGGTAACTACCAGGGTGGTCTGTGGCAGTGAAAGAGTAAATGCCGGCATCATGATTGACTACATGCTCTGGTTAGACCCATGCAGGCTCTATGAGCTGTCAGGAAAGTATGGATAAGGACTACAGATGGAGCCGTCAAGCGCCTCCTTGATGGAATGGTCTGCAGGTACACTGAAAGTAAATACATTGTAACATAGTAACATGGTTTATAAGGCCGAAAAAAGACATCTGTCCATCCAGCCTGTTTTCCTACAAGTTGATCCAGAGGAAGGCAAAAAACCCCTGTGAGGTAGAAGCCAATTTTCCTCACCTTAGGGAAAAAAATTCCTTCCCGACTCCAATCAGGCATCAGAATAACTCCCTGGATCAACGACCCATCTCTAGTAACTATAACCTGTAATATTATTACCCTCCAGAAATACATCCAGGCCCCTCTAGAACTCTTTTAGTGAACTTACCATCACCACCTCCTCAGGCAGAGAGTTCCATAGTCTCACTGCTCTTAGAACAAAAACTGTTGAAAATTTTGAAGAAAGACTAGTTGAAAAAAAAAAAGATTTTTAAACTAAAATGAGTAAAATGCCCCCAAGGAGTTCATTGTGTTTATTGTTTAAAATTAAAACAAAAATGACACTGCATATAGTTAAAGAATCACTGTACTTTCACACAATACTTTCAAACAATACACAATACTTTCAAACAATAGTACAAGTGACCACAAGAAACTTTGTAATTTGCTTAACCCCTTCGCGCCCAGCGCCGTACATGTACGGCGCTGGGGCGATGCGGGCACATGGCGCCCGCTCGCAAGTGCGGCGGGCGTCATGGCCGGCAAGTCTCTGCTGTTTCTAACAGCAGAGACTTGCCGCTACTTACCGCCATCGGCGGCGTCTTCCTGGGAGTTTAGATGCCGTGATCACACGTGATCACGGCATCTAGTTGCGTCTCAACCCGGAAGCATTCGCTTCTATAAAATCCATGATTTCTCATAAAGAAAAAAAAAAAGCCACAATATATAAGCCCATATTTGAGCTTTCAAATAGTAAAAAAAAATGTAAAAAAATGTTAAAAAAATATATAAAAAATAAAAAAGATAAAAGTTCAAATCACCCCCCTTTCCGTATAATTAAAAAATAAATACCTAAATAACAATAAATATAGACATCATGGGTATCACCGTGACCGAAAACGCCCGTAATTTTAAAATATAAAAAAAAAAATTCCAATACGGCGAATTGTGTGGCGGAAAAAAGCGTCCAAATGACGATTTGCCGTTTTTTGTCGCTTTTTTTTTCTAAAAAAAATTAAATAAAAAGTGATCAAAAAGTCATACACACCCCAGAATGGTATCAATAAAAACTCCAGATCGTCCCACAAAAAATGAGCCCCCATACAGCTCTGTACACATAAATACCAAAAAGTTATAGGGGTCAAGATTTGACAAGGAAAAAAAAAAAAAAAAGGGCAACTTTCTAATTATTTTATCACTATGAAAACGCAGGAAAAACTATACATATTAGGTATCGCCGGATTCGTACTGACCAGTAGAATGAAAGTAACAGATCAGTTTTAATGCACATCGAACGCTGTAAATAAGAAACCCGTAGAACTGTAGCAGAATAGCGTTTTCTTTGCAATTTCACCCGGTTTGGAATTTTTTTCCTGCTTCCCACTACACCGTATGCAATATTAAATGGTGGCATTGGAAAGTACAACTTGTCCCGCAAAAAACAAGCCCTCATACAGCTATGTGAACAGAAAAATAAAAGAGTTATGGCTGTTTGAAGGCAGGGAGCGCAAAACGAAAATGCATAACCGAAAAAACCTCCGGGCGCGAAAGGGTTAAACAATGAGAAATTTCTAGTTCTCCCGTTATCAGCAGTTAACCCCTCCCTTCTTCCTTGCTATTTTCTTTCCACTTTGAAATATGCTTTGAGATCTGTACTAAGATAGAGCAGCGACAAAGCTACATAAGAGGATCATAGTACACATGTCAATACAAGTCCATGGGGAGGGGGAGGAGTTAGACGCAGGTGAGGCGGGACTCAAAGAGAGACACTAAATAGATTGAAGCTCCATAGTAGATTTATATCTCAGCAAAAGTGCTAAATTCACAGCCAATGCAGGTCAGTACCTCTCTCTCTAATGTTCTTCATGATCCCACTGAATACTTCTGAGTGAGTAAGAGAAGCTTAGCAAGCAGCTTCTCCTCTACTTTCTGTGTACAGTAGATAGACGCTAGTCTCCACTTACCACATCTGAGAAATCTGCAAACTAGATCTTCAGCATGTACAGAGGAAAACTGTTAAAAAAAGTGTAATACCACGTTGGAAGTAGCTAAAGAGGTTGTGCAAGAATGAGTAGGGTTTGATAAACCTCCCCACTTGGCCAGACCTGTAAAGGGAAGCTTACTTACCACTCCCCACTCCTTCTCCTTCTGGCCTGTAATGCTCCACTGGGTTCCCTCTCTGAAAACATCTGGTTTGACGCTGCCTGCAGCTAATCACTGGCAGCAGGGGTGACCGGATCCCCTTACATCCTGACAAATGGTCACATGATGGATCCGGTCACCGTTGCAGCCAGTGATTGGCTGTAGGTGCAGCAAACCGGAAGTCTTCCGCGAAGGAGCCCAGTGGGGCATGGCAGGCCAGGAAGAGAATGGAAAATAGAACCAGTGCCAGGAAGCAAATAAGTAAGCTTTTTTTTGCTAACCCCCCGTCCCCCCATTCTTGCACAACCCCTTTAAGAATACTTAACATAGAATATGCAGTGTAATTTTTGTTTTTAATTTTGAACATTAAAGGTAAAGTTTTAGAGGCAGTTGGTCTGTGATCTCCATACTTTATTGGGACTTCTCTATGTTCTCCTCTGCGAACAGCCACTTTGTCAGTTCTGTGATTTGTCAAGGAAATACCGTAAAAAAACCCATTTTGTTTTTTTTTTCTCTTCTCTCAAAATGAATGACTCATAGCTAACTACAGTACATTACAGTAATCACATGCCCTAGGAGCTTCACTTTGTGAGAATCAAAACTGGATGATCAACAGCCATGGGAAATGTCCCACTGCCATTAGGAATATGACAGTGGCTTCCGGATAGGAGCAGCCTGTCTACAGAAGTGCTGGCGGTTTATACCCTGTGGCCCGGCAAAATATTGTGTTCTGCTTTGTTTTACAAATTAATTAGTAACCTGTCAAGGATTAACTTGATGAAGGGAAAAAAAAATAATGTATGCAGATCACACGGGAGGCGAAGACTTCATCATGTGATTTTGTTCCTGGACTGAAGACGTTGAAAGGTCATTGCATTGTGCCGAAATGCATCAAGGCAGGTGGCCAGCAGGTGAAGGAAACGTGACTTATGGAAGAAAAAGAAAACACTGTTAACATGTTTTATTCCTTCAACCGGGAATTTGAACTCAAGAGTCAGATAGTAGAAGTTGAGTGAACGGCTATTGTATGCTGAAGGATGCACATTCCCTGGAAAATTCACTACAATTTGTTTTGTTAAGAATTGGACGTGGCCTTCAAAAATATAAAAGAATATCATCTTTTATTCCCTTCTCCTGAATCTAAATTCCTCAGGAGGAGGCCTCCTAAACAGCACCCATGGATATGGCAGATATCTAGGTGAGACCTTTAGCACTGTTCTTCCAGACTCCACAGAAAATGGTCTACGGACAGGGCTGTATCAGTACCACAGAGGGTTATGGGCCCATGCTATAGTTTTGTGCGCCACACAAAAGTTTTTCTGTAGGAATCCGCAAGAAAATAAATCTAGCTATTCTAACTTGGCATGGCTTTTATAGGAAGGCATAAAATGCCTTACTGAGGTATCATAGAGTATCTACTCTTTAGGACTCATAGGGTCACCTACTTGTGCCATCATACATGGTTTTTAACGTGTGTAGGAAGACCCCTCTGGATATCTTTAGACTGTTGATAACATGTACCAGTTACTGTTATTTTATAGAGATAAGAAAATTTGCCAAATTTTGTATCAGATTCGATTTGGGTCTGAATTGTTGATGCAAATCGAATGTGCCCCTATTGTCCTGAAAAGCCATGCATGACTCTCTAAGATCTATGAGGACTGTATCCAACCCCTTTTCAGCTCTTTAACTCCAAGACAGCTTTAGTAAACTCAGAAGTGACAGTGACATATATGTCTACGGGTAAAAAGATGGTAGTCGGATGTAACAAGCATCAATGGTAGTCGGATGTAATATCACACGGCACTATTTAATTTTTTAGTCTTTTTTTTTTTTAGTAAAAAACATCCCAAAAATTATCCCTTTTTGGTAGCAGATGCCAAAATTGTCACTTGGACAGAAACTGAAGTGTAACGGCATTGTATAAGGGGCCGTTCAGACGGCTGTGGTATTGTGGATCCGCAATACCACGGATGCCCACCGGTGTGTGTTCCGCAATTTGCCGGGCACCCCGTTCTACTGTGGACAAGAATAGGACATGCTTTATTCTTTCCTGCTGAGCCACGGCACATAGCCATAGCTGCCCGTGATCATTGAAGTGAACGGGGTCACATCTATTGCGGAATAGATGCGGACCCATTCATACGGTCGTGTGAACGGGCCCTAAATGTGATCAAGTCAGACACAGTGTTGGCAACAGGAAGATTTATTTATTTAATTAAATTTAAATAAAAATGTTTCGAAAAAAATGCACTTGGGCATAGACTCAAGTATAACAGCACTACATAAATGCTTGAAGCAGAGCAACACGACAATTTTTGGTGGCACTATAAGATAATATGCAAAACATGACGTCACATCACTCACGTCTGTATCGGCAGGTAGCGGCCCACAAAGAAATTTGGAAATTTCCTTTGCATGAAGGGATGGAGGATCCTTGTAGAAGGCCTCACATTGTATAGACCTATGCCGCTCCCTGCACGGCCAGCCAGCCTCCTGCTGAGTAGGGCACAATACCTAAGCTGTTTTCTTATTTTCAGCTCTTGGAATTACAGGAATGGCATAGGAAAGTGCATTGACTCTATTAGTAGTAAATTAACCCTTTTCTGTGATCCACTGGGTAACTGCATTATCAGCACCAAAACTAATATACTATTACAGAATATTGGTGATTGTAAATAATAGAATGAAGATCAGGGTGATCTACATTAATTAAAAAATGAATTGTACAGCATTAGCCACAGCAGTACTCACAGCAATAGCTGCCAGCCTGCCTGAGTCCATCACTTATCTCTCTCTAAAAATCTATCTCTATTTCTTGTCATTTTCGTAAGTAAATATCTGCCATTGTGAAATCAGTTACAGAGCCCTTACCTACCATGTGATATTTATAATACTGGTGTCTTCATATGCAACAAATAAGGAGGTAGTGGCCAGTGGTCCCCCTTAGGTACCAGGGCCTGGGTTAAACTGCTCCTCTGCATTCCCTATAGCCATACTTTATTGGACCCTAGAGCCAAAGGAGACTCAAAAAGTCACATTGTGCTCTATGTTGAGAACAATACTATGATTGATAAGCAAAAGTTGGGGCTCCTAGTTATAGTACAATTAAGAGGCGGAGGGGCAGTGAAGAGGAAGGTGGAGGATGGGAGTAGTTGTACTCACATTGATGGTCCTCTTTCTGATACTCCCTGAGCCATGCAGTGATAGAAGGTTGCACCCTTTCTTCCCTTGGGAACACTATGGTTCTGGAACCCTCTGCCTAGGGCAGTGGAGGTGCCCTTGATGTTACTAATTTTGTAGGTGCAAGGCATGGGTCCCACAGAGAGGTTAGTAATGTAGTGTGTTGCAGGTGGCAGTGTGGTACAATAAGAAGAGAGGATTTTAGTGCAACAAGTTCACTGTACTTTGCTGGGGCAGTTTGGTAGATGTTCACATAGTGACTGAATATCTCCTTAATATAGCACAGTCGCTAAACAAGTGATCTGTTCTTTTAGTATGATGGACAACTTGAAGCTTGTTAGATCCCACCACATGCAGGAAAGTCTGTAGCCAAGATACAGGTATTTACCTTCCTGGACAGAATGCTTTGATTCCCTTCCTCCTAGACAATAATGGGTGGTGCCAGCCCTGTCTAGCAACAATAGCTAAGTACCCACTGCTGGCTCCAGACACAGTCTACGGTATTATATATACACTGCATAAAATACAATCTTGTTGCATTGACGACCAAGACTATGAACTTACTATACAAGCAATGTAATGGTCGCAGTAACAGTTTCATCTATAATTAATCTAAGATAATGTGATGGTGAATAGACTATTCCAAGAAGCTTAGAAGAAAATGCAAGGAATTTGTATTATTGTTTTACTATTATTATTGTTATTTTTATGCTTTATTTTTGTTTACTGAGGTCAACATTTTTGTGTTCACTATGTTTGAAAAATATTACTTGTGTTTTTGAGTGTCATATTGTGAGGTTTACAGTAAAGAGCCCGGGGAGTAGTATCTGATATCATTAAATACATAGAAGAGAGGACACTGAGGCGGCATAGACCATAAAATACAGATGTTTCCAAAACAGCCTCAGAATAAGTTTCTTATCAGCTATGACCACTGCTTCCTAAAATGTGAAAATCATGTGGAAAAATCATGTTTACGCTCATACATGTATAGGAATTTTTCTTATTCTAAATTTAAAATTCTCATTATGTTAGTCGTCTTTTTTTTTGCCATAAAATCCAGTTTGTTAAACACCTACACAGGAAATAATGATAAGGCGCTGTCTAGCTTTTCCTCCTAAAATGTATTTCTAAAAATTGATGCAAGAGATAGTGAAAAATATGGTGAGTGCTCTCAACTTAGAGGTCATTTTGCTAAAATATTAACACTTTAAAGGGAATGTGTCATCGGAAAATTACCTACTGTTTATATCACATTTGTATGTTAAACATAATTTTTTAGAATATTTAGTGAGGTTTTTAAAAAAAAATTCCAAGTCACTATCTATATTTTGAAGACATTTATATAATCCTGCAATTCTCACACTAGTCACTACGCCTGATAACTAGTCATGATTTCCTGTTCTGCACACGTAACTTTTCAGGTATCTCGTTATCATCATAGATAGGATTAAAATAACAGATATCAACTATATGTAGATAAGACAGGATTCACCATTCACTATAGGTGATATCACAACTTATGTACTTCCTCATTACCTCTGCACAGGTTACAGAGCATACCTAGAAAACGCTCTCATAAGAGTCAATGAGGTCCAGTCCTGACCTTTGTGTCTATGGCCCATATGGCTGCTCTCCAAGGACAGGAAGCCTTATCATATTGTAATCCTAGTGTGAAAACTGATTGAAGATTGTTTCAAATTTAGATTGACTTGGAAAATTGAAAATATCAAAAATTCTAAAAAAAAATGTTTAAAATAAAAACATGACTTAACCACCTAACTGTTTTGCCAGAGCTCAGCTGGGGCTGTGGGAAAAGTACTTAACTGTTCTGCCCGGCCAGCTGGGCTTGGGCAGAATTGGAGGGGGGGCTGCTTAAAGGGGTTGTCCCCACGAAAAATATTCTACAGTTTTCAAACCAGCACCTCGATCCCAATACTTTTGTAATTGCATGTAATTAAACATTTTGTATAGCTACTGAGTTATTCACTAAAATGTATTTGTATAGATCCACTTAATTTCTTATTTCTTTGACCTATTCACTGAGAAGGCCGCACATGCTCAGTTTCATCTTTCAACTGCCTCCTGAGCTGTGATAGGGAGAGCTGAGACACGCCTCCTGAGCTGTGATAGGGAGAGCTGAGAGACGCCCCTGAGCTGTGATAGGGAGAGCATGGACACGCCTCCTAAGCTGTGATAGGGAGAGCATGGACACGCCTCCTGAGCTGTGATAGGGAGAGCATGGGCACGCCTCCTGAGCTGTGATAGGTGGAGCTGAGACACGCCCCCTTAGCTGCAGCAGAAAAGACACTTCCCTGAGCTGCCAGCTTGATATAAATCTAGCAGAGCAATGAATGGGGAGATCTCTGGATCCATGTGAGGTATAGGGCTGGTTCTAGCTTTGTTAAAAAGAGGTTGTCATAAACTATATGATATCTGATTTTCATTTTTACATTTGATGATATCTGATTTTCATTTTATTTGTGGGATAACTCCTTTAAGCTGCTAATATCTCCTGATTAGTAGCAGCTAGCAGCATGGGTCTGGTCTTGTTTGAAAGCTGGCTTTCATACAAGACCAAAATGGAAGCATTAGCCTAAGATAAGCAGGAGATATCACTGTTAGAAATCGAGTCGAGAATAATCGTGGGTAAAACCCGCTTTTACTTTCACTTTCAGCTGTATTCCAGATTTCCCCATTTCTAACAGTGATATCTTCCCATGTAGTGAAGATAATGCTGTTATTGCTTTCAAAAAAATACCAGCACTGATGGGTAGGCTTTAGTGCTGCTCTAGCCTGTAAAATGTCTAGGGCAGAGCTAAAGCAGAAGCTTCCACCTAGCAGTGTACCAAAGTGAAAAAAAGAAGCCCTTACCCTGCACAATCCAACCTAGGGCAAGGAAGAGCATGGAATGTTCCGTTACTTATATCAAGGGGGCCGGAAGGGTGAAGATGGGGATATGTTCGGGTTCAGAATCCCTTTAATGAGCATTTTCCCGTTAGCTGTCTGGAAAGAAGCAGGAGGAAATCAGGCACTGTACACTATATCAAGTTCCCAATGAACCCTCTAATGTTTTTAGTAACAAAGTACAATGTTTTTGTGCCATTTGGTGAAATATCTAGTTGGACATTAAAAGGGTTGTCTCACTTCAGTAAATGGCATTTATCATGTAGAGAAAGTTACTACAAGACACTTACTAATGTATTGTGATTGTCCATATTGCCTCCTTTGCTGGCTGGATTAATTTTTCCATCACATTATACACTGCTCATATTCAGGGGTTTACGAACACCCTGCAATCCATCCGTGGTGGTTGGGCTTGCACACTATAGGAAAAAGCGCTGGTCTCTTTGGTGGCCGTGCTTGCATACTAAATGCACTCTCCCATGGTCCCGGCCATCAGAGAAGCAAGAACAAAATGAAAACTTGTCCATAAGATTGGGCTAAGCATCTTATCGGTGGCGGTCCATCCACTGGGACCTGGAAAAGACGTCTGAATTCCCCGGAATGCGTGGAGCGGCGGTCTAGCATGTGCGGTGCCACGTCATTCATAGACATCCGAGTGCAGCGCTAATAAAGACACAATAGACTCCAGAAATATATCTGTTTTCTCCAGAACTTTTGTTCTCCAGACATTTCGCTTCCCATTGTTCGTCACTCTATTGCCCAGGAAGATGTCATGTAAGGAAACACAGGCGGTAATTTTTCCTTTGTCGTTGTCCCTAAGTCTTACATAAATAACAATGCGTTATAATATCCCCTGTGAAAGAATACACTTTCCTGATGATTCAGAAAAGCAAAGAAAAATTATAATACACCCTTTATGAAGGGTGCCTGCCAGGTAATAATTGAAATAATTGAAATATTATATTGACTTTTGCAAAACATTGTTGACGTGGCCTCACTGGATTTCACTTACTGTGGTCAAAATGGTATGTAGTGAGAATCAGAACAGTAACCCCCTCCCCCAACCTCCAAACTGCACTCACTAGTGACACTAAAAGGGGTTGTCTGGTTTGTAAAACCTATTTTTAAATCCTATACTGAGGAAATCTGATTTAGGCCCCATTTACACGACAGTAGGTCCTCTGTGTTGCAGACCACAACCCACAAGTCCACAAAACACGGGCACCAGTCATATAAACTCTGCATCACGGTGAGGACCCACTGACTTGAATGGGTCCGCAATCAGCAAGATACGGCACAAGATAGGATATGTCCTATCTTTTGCGGAGCTGAGGCATGGACCTGGAAGCCCACGAAAACACATGGAAGCCCATCCGTGGGCTTCTGGGTCTGTGCCTCCGCTCTGCAAAAGATAGGACATGTCCTATCTTTTGCTGTATCTTGCGGATCGTGGACCCATTCAAATTAATGGGTCCACACTACAATGGCCTCATGGTCGTGTGAACGGGGCCTTAAAGGAGGGAGGGGTAGTATTATGTTCAGGGCACTCATCTATTAGCCACCGCAGAGATGTCTCTAGAGAAATGCAGTACACAGACTGTGCAAAAAGAAATTAATCCAGCACAAATAAAATGCTCTTTAAAAAAATAATTGCTTTGCGTTGCCATATTCTGACACCCATATTTTTTTTTATTTTTTATATTTGGGTTTGGCCAACAATACAATATTATATTAGGGGGCCTGTCTTTAACCTCTTAAAGCATAATCACGTAATGTACGGCTTAAAGGGTTGTATGGAGTAAGCTCACACGCTGAGCTTGCTCCATACATGGCACCCAGGCGCAATGAGCGGGAGGCAGGGAGGTGCCTGACCAGAACGCCATTCTGTCCTTGGCTATGCACGGTTGGGTCTTACAGTGTCTGCCAGGAAAACGATCTTAGGGAGTCAGTGAGAGTGAAAAATCAATCAGAGACAGTCAGAAATCAATCAAGCTTATTGCCAGGGAGAGTGAAGGGAAAGGCTAGGATTCCAAAGAAGAATTGTGTGTTGTGTAGAATAAGGACAAGCAAGGCAGCTGACAGACAGGGAAAGACAAGACAGGGGCTGTGGTTGTGCCTGCTATCAGAAGTGCAGGCGCTGCACTGCAGGCCTCAAAAGCAGCTACCTGCAAACAAATACTTAAAAAAATTTTTTTATCTGCCCCGATAAGGAACAATATTTGAAAGCTATGGGCTATCAAAAAGCATGAGACCTGTGCCAGCGCTGTGTCTTTTTAATCACGCTGTATGATAACACAATCAAATGTACATTTAATAAACAAAAAGAGATGTCCTGGGAGGCTAGAGGGTGTTATAAACCAACTTTAAGGGCAACTGGAGCAACTTGGGTTCGGCCTGAATCGATTCGGGTCCAAACTGAACTTTTAAAAAAATTTGCTGAACCGGACGCAAAACGAATCTCGACTGGTTCACCCAGAATGAGGGTTTTTATTCTAATTTCACCCCAGAGAGCATCCAAACCGAACTTTTTTTTAAAATTCGCCGAACCGGATCCCTAAACGAATCTCGACTGGTTCACTCAGAATGATGTTTTTTTTTTTTTTTGTTTTTTCAATTTTACCCCATAAAGCATTTTTCCTGTTTTCCAATACAAGACATGGTACATTAAATGATGCCATTGAAAAAATACAATTTTTCCTGTCCTGTGAGCAGAAAATTAAAAAAGAAAAATCATTTGTCTCTGGGAACGTGGGGAGAAAAAAATGAAAATGCAAAAATGAAAATTGGCCTGGTCCTTAAGGGGTTAAAGAAAAAAAAACCCATAAATAATTGATTTAAAAAATGATGAATCTTTACTACTGTAATTAGGCCAAAGACGACAGGGATATCTAGGTAAAAAAATCGCATTAGAAAATATTTATATAGAGCAATTTACAATGGGGAAACATACCCTAGTAAATAAAAATAAATAAAACAATTAAAAAATAAATAAACAATAAAAAAATTGATTTAATAAATTGTAATTATGTAATGCTTCCCTTTAAGTCAGCACTGCCTCCCCTGAACAGAGCTCATGTTATATACCTTCTACTATTCTGCTTACACTATCGAGGATCTGGCTTCTTGTACTGTATGATGGATGATTTCTGCTGAATCTTATTCATAGCATACCTGTGCAATATTTTGAAAGCTAAATATAATTAAAAGGCTATTTTTTTTTTTTTTAATTTGGCTGTTCTATAAGGGTTCAGGCTAATTGTTCTTAACTTGCTCATTGAGTCCTGAATAACTTTTCCTAGGACCCCAGACGCTGCGCAGTGACAGTTAAACCAAGGAGCATTGGATACGATGAAATTGCTCTACAATCAACCTTGCCAAAGGCCTTTTTAGCTGCACAAAGCTGGCTCTATCTTTGTATATTGAGTGAGCTAAATCAATGTTAAATGTTTGGCTCTTTTTACAGGACAATGACCAGGACCTGAGCTGCATCCTTCTCTTATGATTGACACTTGAAACGTTGAGTAGGAATAAGCCAGAGGCGCCGCTACAAGCTTGAAATCTCTGTTGGGGATAACAACTGGTGACATCTGCAGAAAGGCCGACAAAAGACAGTTGAAAGCCGTGTTTGTTGCTTTCCCCTCTCAGATCTCCTCTCTTTCATACGGCTCCTTATTCGCTTTAATATTATGATTCAGCACCTGGCTCTTTTGAACCTTAACTTTAAACTTCAAAAGCCGAGGTGGTATTAACAAACATGAAACAAAAAAAAGTGGCAGTAGCTTGATTTACTGTTGTCGTCTTATCAAGGGGGATTTTTGTCACCAGCTGCCACGTTCTGTCATCTTTCTAGCCATTATCATTTCTCCACTTAATAACGGCTTTGAATGCAGGCGGAATGAGCAACGTATAGCGATCTGGGGATGACAAGACGAGCAAATGAAGGGAAAGATGTTGGGTGGGTGGTGTTGATGTGGGGGGGGGGGATGAGCGGGAACAAATAAAGGCTCTGGTACTTTACCAGTGACCTTGATTGTAGAATTAAACGTTATCAAACTAAACATTGCGTTCTGTCGCTTTTGAATTCCGCTCCGCTTTTTCTCTGTAACCGATCCCTTTGTTCTTGGGATACAGGCGCTTTTCTTTAAGATACCGACCCAGCTGTTTGATTAGGGTTTGTGAACTTTGATGAAGAACATGATACAGGGGGCTTGAAATGATTCAGCAATGATGAGCTGTTCTGGGTCCAGTTGCGAATGTTTTATGGAGAATTTCTGCCGTTCGGAGCTAAATACATTTGGAAGAGACAATACGTCTCTGAGTTCATATCACAGGAAAATTAGGCGACATTTTTATTTTTTGGTTATGCATTGACTATTTTTTTTCATAATTTATTTAATCATATCTTTTTTTTTTTAATTGAATTTATGTTTATTATATTCAATTTTAATTATATTGTAAGGGACTTTGTCACCTGCAATTATTCCTGCAAGTTAAAACCAAATATTGAAGCATGTCATTTTTTTTTTGTCTTTATTTTTTGATTGTGGGGTTTTTTTTTATTATATTTTTTGAACATGATTATTGGAGAAGACATCCTGCCTGAGGTGTTGTGAACAGCATTTAGAGATATGCTTTACAGCAGCCAACATGAGCTACAGACACCATAGACCGCAGGGAACTCATTGATGTCCATTGGTGAATGTTGTGGGCATGCTCTGTCACCTGTGAAGAGGTCATTAACAATCACCTACTGTGAATGGCGGATCCCGAGTCATCCACACAAAGGTGATATCTGCCATGGTAATCCTGCATGTGATGATATCTGCTGAAAAGTGATCTGAAAAGTCCAAGAAATGGCCAGGGCAAAAACTACATGATTTTAGGATAAAAAAAATCTATTCTTGTTTTTAATCATAAATATTTTTTAAATTTAGTTATACGTATTTTTATTTGTTTTTTTAACACTTTTATTGTCCCTGTGGAATAGATAGAATCTGTTCGCATCGGTCTTATTTTCCTTTTAGAGTTCTGGTGTTTTTTTTTCTCAGAAAGTCAGTAGGTTTCTATCAGGATTTCTTGACATTTCTTTGAAAAAGGATTCATTATACGTATCATAGCACCAATATGAATGGAAGCCATAATGGTAGTTTGAACAGAGCTTAAAGGACTTGTCTGGCTTAATACTGTTTTTTTTAAGGTTCCGAACAGTGTAACAATACAATAATCCAGTAAAAAGCATAGTCCACGGCACTCACCCAACTTCTATATATTCCACTTTATTGAATAAAGTGCACAATACAGGGAGTAGCACTCAGCAGATGCAACCGGCCTACGGCCGTTTCGTGTCGTCTGACGCTTTCTCAAGAACTATAAAGTCATTCTCATGTTACCAATCCTCACCACACCAATTCCAAATGGTCCCCAGTCCTTGAATGATCTTTACTACTTTCTCAGCAGGCAGGAAGTGACCACGCAGTGAATCACCTCAGCCAGTGATTGGCTGGGTAGACAATTCAAGAGGGACCAGGAAATACGGTTAGAGGACCATTAGGCTTAGGATCGGAAAAGGTAGTAAAGTCAGTATAAATTATTTTTAGTATGACTTATTTTATTATTTTATACTATTCTAAGCTCTTAAAAATTATAAATCAGTCAGACAACCCCCTTTAAGATTTCATTAAATCGATTATTGGTTCTATTTTCACCTTTGATCAATTTGGATTTGGAATTTAATAGATGAAGCAGACAGTAATATTTTTGCCACAAAAGATCAGACAGAAGATGTGGTTCTGACCTAAAAAAAGGTTCATAAAAGACGACTGATATCATCCTTTTTATTACATGTATAAATTTAATACCCTAAGTATACAAGGGTGTAATCTTTTGAATATTCAGATTTCAATATATTTTTTTGTCTTGTCAGAGGTTTTGCTAATATAATTTGAACCCACTTTTAGCAGCTGATGGGTGAATAAAGTTATTTCCAGCAGGGGCAAATATATACCGCCCATGCAGACAGTGCAGTTGAACAGTGGCCTTGAGGGGTGTCATCATAATATGACCAGTGTGTGGAAAATGTGCAGTTTGTGATTTGTGGGACACATGTACAGGGTGTGGATGTCACGTATGGAACATGTGACCAGAAGTCTAAAGTATTAAGTCTAAAAATAGATTGTTGGAATTAAAGGGTGTCTCCCACAAAAAAATATTCTGAAGTTTTCAAGCCGGCACATGGATCTGAATACTTTTGTAATTGCATGTAATAAAAAATTTAGCATAGCCAGTGAGTTATTCAATAAAATGTATCTGTATAGCAACAATCTAATGTTTGTTCTTTTCAAATTTCTTTGTCCTACTTACAAAGATGGCCACACATGCTCAGTTTCATCCCTCAACTGTCTCCTGAGCTGTGATAGGGAGAGCATGGACACACCTCCTGAGCTGTGATAGGTAGAGCATGGACACACCTCCTGAGCTGCAACAGAAAAGACATTTCCCCTGAGCTGTCAGCTTGATATAAATCTAGCAGAGCAATGAATATGGAGATCTCTGGATCCATGTGAGGTACAGGACTGGTTCTAGCTTTGTTAGAAAGAGATTGTCATCTACTATATGATGTTTGATTTTCATTTTTTACATTAATCATGGGATAACCCCTTCAAGTGCAGCAAATTTATTAGATGCTTTCCTGTTAATACATTTAGCATATCTTCTGATGTCCTAAAGTCAGAAAATGATATCTACATCAGCTACGAGCATAGATTCGTACCAGAATTTTCTTGCCACAATATTAATAAATCTATCTCACAGTTTTAGGCCTCCCCACTCCCATTAAACCTCTTTCGCAAGATGTATAGTGTAAGTGATGCTGAATCCGAATATGTAAGTTTTATCTTGGTACTCACTTCCATTCTGACACTGTGCTCCCACAAACCTTCAGTAAAATCCACTGAGAGGACTCCAGTGCTCACTCACATAATGGAGAGGACTCTAAGAAGAGTCCTCTCAATGCATTTTACTGAAGGTTTGTGTGAGCACAGCGTCGGAATGGAAGTGAGTATGAAGATAAAACTACATTATTCGGATTCAGCATCACTTACACTATACACCGCTTACTCTAGTCAGGGGGTGTTCGGAAGATGACAGGTTCCCTTTAAATATATGGTCAAGTCAAGGTGATGGACCACTAGGATATGATGGTACCCTTCTGTGGAAACCCTTCTGCTTTCTAGTGCCAGACATTTTCACTTGACTGTGGCAGGCCAGTCAGGTCTTTGTCTCTCTCCCTCACTTCTCCCTGGCTGATTAATATCACTAGCCCTGCACTAGCCCTGATATCTGTAATGGTGCCCAGAACAACAACAGAACACAGTTCTCTCTTTCACAACTCCTGCCTCGTCTCAGCAGTGCAGCACAAGTGAAGTAATTTGTTTACTCAAGCCTATGGCCAATCAGAGCAAGCCCTTCCCCCTAGGTCAGGGTAACCGGGTTCTTCCTGGGCTTTTTTGCTGCTCTAACCCATCCACCGCGAACATTTAGGCACAAATAACAATATACAATAAAGTACGGCTACTTAAACTGAATCCGTACGCATTAGCGTAGCAAATTATCAGATGCCTTCGTGGCATTAGTGACAAAGATTTAAGGAACATAAGATTCGGGTATGGAGCGAATCTGAAAAGATCCGGATTCGGCTCCGGAGTAGGAAATAACGAAGATTCGTAACGAATCTACGGAAGCGGGAACTATATGGCTCCTGATGACAAGACCGGCCGCTGGTCTGGGGCCTAGAAACGCATTCAGCAAAATAAAGCCAACATGTAACCGCTATCTAGTTACTCTTAGAACAGAACACTGACCTAACTGTTATTGAGCCACTTATATTTAGAGCGATCTCAGGAGGCGGCTATAGGTGATGTTATATAGCGAAGGTGAATGCACCTACACACATAGTTGTGCTCCTACACATCCCCTCGTCACCTCTGAGAACTTGGTAGTATTGGAGATCAGTCGCACCCAATACATTGATTGGTGATGCTTATGGTCCCAGGAACGGACTACTACCATTTCTGTAACAAGAAAGGACATAGGAAGCAGTTTATTGTATCTCTGTATTCCAGTCTTTCTTTGTTAGCCTGTTTTTGGAATGTAGTGGAGAGCTACGCAACATTTTTATTTATGACTTATGTAATAAAGGAGGATTTTTAACGTACTTCATTCAGGAGGTGAATATATGATATATGTCTACCTCAAAGCCAGAACAATTTTCACACACATAAAAACAATATATTTTCCAAAAGTAGACGACACCTGGCCAAAAAAATAGCTCTCGGTGCTTTACAAAGCACCATCATGCAATTTTGCACCAAAGGATAAGAATTTGTTTTCGCAGCTAAAAGTCTGTGCCAAGCAGAGACAGAGAAGCACAACACCCCTCAAAGATAGACCTTCAAGATGTGCTGAGTTCACACATGCCACTTATGTCAATATCTGCATACACATGTATCCACAAAGTCATCAAAACTGAAGAGATCAGCTGCGAGTCAGTGCCAGGGCCCCACTGTGATTGTGCTGGCACCATGGAAATGCATGCCTTTCCATGACAAACAGTTACATCATGATGGCTTAAGGGGTTAAAATAATTAGCAAATCAGTTCTTTAAAGGCTTGATAACAATTTAATATTAGGTACCTTTGCAGAATATATGTTCATTTCTCCTCAGCTTTCACTTAGTACTTGAGTCATATTATGTTGCCTAGCAACCAAACGATAAATTGCCAGAGTGACTACCATTTGAGCTCATGCAACTACATGTACTGAAGTGGTCACAGAAAGTTCTACTTTTTTAGCCTGAGAACAATGTCAAATTGGCATTTCTTGAGATGATTATGAGGGTCCACCCTCCATCCATACAGAATATATAGATGTCCTTTTTTAATTGCACTAATATTGCACTAATGTTTTTTTGTTTTGCTAATAGGTTATTTGTGACTCATCCCATAAGAAATAAACCCTAGTGACCACCTCCAAAGTCAACTTTGAGTGGGGTTGTCTTCTGCTGGAGCTTTGGGACCTTTACTGTGTCAGAGCCTGGGTCCACTGGACGATCTTCTGATACTCTGGTGGTCCAGAATGACCATGTACACAGAGAGTCTACATCATGTTTCAGTATAAGCATAATATATTTGATATCTGTATCTGAATTTGAGTTCCAGATTCAGAGGAGAAGTGTAACACAAGATAGTAGGCTTTACAATAATACTATGAGATTTAGGTGGAATTCCCTAATAAATGAGTAACACTTTGCTTGAGTGTTAAGATCAAAACCTCTGTGTTCATTTTCAGCATAGTGATATCTAAGCTCCTTGCAATAAAGAAACATCTAATAATTCAAGATGACAGCACATGCCGAGATGTATTAATCAGACATCGACACTTCTCGACACTGCTCAGTAGGTCACTGCTATTGCCTCTTGGTGGCTGAACTTTGCCATTTCTCAAGTTTTCAGTGATAAAAAATTAATCAGTGATTTAATGCTTATCTTTAGATCTGCGTCCTTTTTGTTAAAGCGGTTTTCTGGGATTTTGATAGTGATAACGTATCCTCAGGATAGGGTCAGACACCTGGGATCCTCACCAATCAGCTGTTTGAGAAGGCACTGGAACTCCTGTGAGCGTTGTGGCCTTCTCGCAGCTTGCCCAGCACAGCGCCGTACATTGCATAGCGCCTGTGCTTGGTATTGAGTGAAGTAAATAGAGCTGAGCTGTGACACCAAGCACAGTCGCTATGCATGATAATCATGGAGAAGGCCACGGCATGAAGTGCCAATGCCTTCTCAAATAGCTGATCGGTGGGGGTCCGGAGTTTCAGACCCTCACTGATCAGGTACTGATGACCTATCCTGAGTATAGGTCATCAGTATCAAAATCCCAGAGAACCCCTTTAAATGATTGTGTTCACTGGTTTAGTTAATTAATTTAGTTAATTAAGGCAAACCTATAATTAATTATTTCTCTTAAAGGGGTTGTTCTACAGTTTACAAACCTTCACTTGGGTCTGAATACTTTTAAAACTGCATGTAATTAAAAATGTAGCAGAACTACTGAGTTATTCAATAAAACGTATCTGTATAGCAAAACCAGCTGTTTGTACTTTTTCTTATTTCTTTGACTTGCTCACTGAGAAGGTCGCACATGCTCAGTTTCATCCTTCAAATGCCTCCTGAGCTGTGATAGGGGGAGCATGGACACGCCTCCTTAGCTGCAGCAGAAAAGACACCCCCCTTGAGCTGACAGCTTTATATAAATCTAGCAGACAGTGGCGTAGCTATAGGGGTCGCAGCGGTCGCAGTGGGCCCCCCTTGGGCCCCCCTTGCCACTTGCAGGGCCGAGGGCTCCCCTTGCCACTTGCAGGGCCGCACCACCAATTAGGCAAGGTGCGGCGCGGCCCTGCGCACAGTTGGAGGGTGCGGCGGGGCAGAGGGAGATGAGCGCTTCCATTGTGGAAGCGCTCATCTCCATAGTCATCTGTATACAGATGCCTGTACTGCGGGGCAGGGGAGGTTGAGGCGTATCCCCTGCCCGTTCCTCTGATAGGCTGCAGGCACTAGGCCTGCAGCCTATCAGAGGCCGAGCCGTACAGCGCGGGACACAGGCCGGAAGAGGCCTGCATCGCTGCCAGCTCCATGGAGGTAAGTATTAGTGTTTTTGTTTTTTTATTGTTGCAATCACGGACCGGAGCTCTATTGAGGGCACTGGGGGCATTTGTTACTGGCACATGGGGCATGGGCATTTTTACTGGCACATGGGGCATTTGTTACTGGCACTGGGGCATGCATTTGCATTTGTTACTGGCACATGGGGCATTTTGTTTACTGGCACTGGGGCATTTGCATTTGTTACTGGCACATGTGGGCACTGGGGGCATTTCTTACTGGCACATGGGGGCACTGGGGGCATTTCTTACTGGCACATGGGACATTGCTTACTGGCACTGTGGGGCATTTCTTACTGGCACATGAGGGCACTGGGGGCATTTGTCACTGGCACATGGGGCACTGGGAGCATTTCTTACTGGCACTTGGGGGCATTTCTTAATGGCACGGGAGCACTGGGGGCATTTTTTACTGGCACTGGGGCATTTTTACTGGGCACTGGGGCATTTTCTTACTGGCACATGGGGGCACTGGGGGCATTTGTTACTGGCACATGGGAACACGGGGGCATTTTTACTGGAACATGGGGCACTGGGGGCATTTCTTACTGGAACATGGGGGCACTGGGGGCATTTTCTTACTGGCACATAATTTGGGGGGCATTTTCTACTGGCATATAATTTGGGGGGCATCTATAGGGGGTGGGACACTTTTTACTGGCACACTGATTTTGGGGGGAATCAATGGGGGGAGCTTCTGGTGCATTATTGGGGCGTTTCTTACTGGCACATAATTTGGGGGCATCTATGGTGGGGAGCACTTCTTACTGGCACATTATTTGGAGTGAAATTTTGGGGGCACTTCTTGGCACATTATTGGGGCACTTGTACTGGCACATTATGGGGGGCACTATGGGGCACTTCTTACTGGCACATTATTGGGCACTTTACTTACTGGCACATTGGAATGCATTATTACTTCTGGGGCACAGTGGGGACATTAGTACTGTTGGGGGCACTATTACTAACAAGTGCACTCTGGCAGAGAATTATTAGTTAGGACTTTGTGGGGCACTATTACTGTTGGGGGCACCCTGGGCGCAGTTATTTTAGGACACTGTGTGCCAATAATTTTTGAAGGGCACTATCTGTGTGGTACTAGTGGCACAGTACTGGGGGTGGTAGGATGATTTGTCCAGAAGACAGGAGGATGATGGAAAAGTAGTAAACTAAGATTTTTTTTTCTGTCAAACTGCAGAGATGAGAAATGGCTGTATTATAAAAAATGGCGTCTGGTCTGGAAGGAGAAGATGAGGAAAGAGAAGATCTACATCAGAGGAGACGTCACTGGATGTAAGAGGTATGGGACGCTGTATTATACTAGATGTAAGAGGTATGGGGCGCTGTATTATACTGGATGTAAGAGATATGGGGCGCTGTATTATACTGGATGTAAGAGGTATGTAGGCGCTGTATTATACTGGATGTAAGAGGTATGCGCGGCGCTGTATTATACTGATGTAAGGAGGGGAATGGGGCGCTGTATTATACTGGATGTAAGAGGTATGGGGCGCTGTATTATACTGGATGTAAGAGGTATGGGCACTGTATTATACTGGATGTAAGAGGTATGGGGCGCTGTATTATACTGGATGTAAGAGGTATGGGGTGCTGTATTATACTGGATGTAAGAGGTATGGGGCGCTGTATTATACTGGAATGTAGAGGTATTTACTGCGCTGTATTATACTGGATGTAAGAGGTATGGGGCGCGCTGTATTATACTGGATGTAAGAGGTATGGGGCCTGTATTATACTGGATATGTAAGAGGTATGAGGCGCTGTATTATACTGGATGTAAGAGGTATGGGGCTGTATTATACTGGATGTAAGAGGTATGCGCTGTATTCTACTGGATGTAAGAGTATGGGCGCTGTATTATACTGGATGTAAGAGGTATGGGGCGCTGTATTATACTGGATGTAAGAGGTATGGGGCGCTGTATATATACTGGATATATACTGGTAAAGGTATGGGGCGCTGTATACTATTATACTGGATGTAAGGTATGGGGCGCTGTATTTATACTGTATGGTATGGGGCGCTGTATTATACTGGATGTAAGAGGTATGGGCGCTGTATTATACTGGATGTAAGAGGTATGGGGGTACTGGGGCTGTATTATACTGGATGTAAGAGGTATGGGGCGCTGTATATACTGGATGTAAGAGGTATGGGGCGCTGTATATATACTGGATGTAGAGATATGGGGCGCTGTATTATACTGGATGTAAGAGATATGTATGGGCGCTGTATTTTACTGGATGTAGAGGTATGGGGCGCTGTATTATACTGGATGTACGAGAGGTATGGCGCTGTATTATACTGGATGTAAGAGGTATGGGGCGCTGTATTATACTGGATGTAAGAGGTATGGGGCGCTGTATTATACTGGATGTAAGAGGTATGGGCGCTGTATTATACTGGATGTAAGAGGTATGGGGCGCTGTATTATACTGGATGTAAGAGGTATGGGGCGCTGTATATACTGGATAAGAGTATGGGGCTGTATTATATGATGTAAGAGGTTAGGGGCGCTGTATTATACTGGATGTAAGAGGTATGGGGCGCTGTATTATACTGGATGTAAGAGGTATGGGCGCTGTATTATACTGGATGTAAGAGGTATGGGGCGCTGTATTATACGGATGTAAGAGGTATGAGGCGCGCATCTGTATTATACTGGATGTAAGAGGTATGGGGCGCTGTATTATACTGGATGTAAGAGGTATGCGCGCTGTATTATACTGGATTAAGAGGTATGGGCGCTGTATTATACTGGATTGTAAGAGGTATGGGCGCTGTATTATACTGGATGTAAGAGGTATGGGGCGCTGTATTATACTGGATGTAAGAGGTATGGGGCGCTGTATTATACTGGATGTAAGAGGTATGGGCGCTGTATTATACTAAGAGGTATACGCTGTATTATACTGGATGTAAGAGGTATGGGGCGCTGTATTATTACTGGATGTAAGAGGTATGGGGCGCTGTATTATACTGGATGTAAGAGGTTATGGGGCTGTATTATACTGGATGTAAGAGGTATGGGCGCTGTATTATACTGGATGTAAGAGGTATGGGGCGCTGTATTATACTGGATGTAAGAGGTATGGGGCGCTTATGTATTATACTGGATGTAAGAGGTATGGGGCGCTGTATTATACTGGATGTAAGAGGTTATGGGCGCTGTATTATATGTGTATTTATACTGATTTAAGAGGTATGGCGCTGTAATATGTAAGAGGTATGCGCGTATTATACTGGATGTAAGAGGTATGGGCGCTGTATTATACTGGATTGTAAGAGGTATGGGGCTGTATTATACTAGGATATACTGGATGTAGAGGTATGCGCTGTATTATACTGGATTGTAAGAGGTATGGGCGCTGTATTTATACTGGATGTAAAGAGGTATAAGAGGGCGCTGTATTATACTGGATGTAAGAGGTATGGGGCGCTGTATTATACTGGATGTAAGATGTACGAGGTATGGAGGCGCTGTATTATACTGGATATTATACTGGATGTAAGAGGTATGTGCGCTGTATTATACTGGATGTAAGAGGTATGGGGCGCTGTATTATACTGGA
>ONZH01019375.1:0-21507 GCA_900303285.1 Rhinella marina | reverse complement strand
GGGATTCTCCATTTGTTGTACAAGTATCCTATTAAGACAAACTGCAAGTCCTTAGCACCTGTACGGACCCTTTCCTCCTATGGATATATCTGACTACTCAGTTCTCTGTTATAACTGACCTCTCACCACAATTATTAGAATTTTACCACAGTTATAAGGACATTTATTTTTATATATTCTTTAAGAAACCTGAACACAAATATACATTATATCTAAAAACTGGGAATATACTGAACAATATGGAATGATCGCTGTTATAAAATCATTATCCCATAAGAACAGAACAGGACAATCACTGAAGAGGAAAAGTCAATTCCACAATGTGCGTTTCTCCGACTAAAAGAAGGAACCTTCATCATGGAAACCCTAATACTTTCTTTCATATATTTCTGTTCTTTGAATTCGGAAGGAGAAATTTCACAATCCATTTATGCAATTTGAAGAGACAGAATTTGAAAATTAGAATCTTCCTAAGAATTACGTCAACAATTCACAAAATAACACACATTAACCCCTTAGGGACCAAGCCAGATTTTGGAAATCATGTGTCACTTTGGCAGATAATAATTTTGTAAAGGTTTTGCACATCAAAGTGATTTTGACAGTATTTTCTTGTTACATATTGTACTTTACTTAGGTGGTGAAATGTTACCAATACAATATGAGTATTATTATTTTTATTAAAAACAAAAAAAATAATTTTTTTTGTAAAAGCTGGCATATATTCCTATTTTGAACTGCAATATTTCACATACATACATAAATACTGTTCAGTATTTTTTATCAGAAATATATTTCCACATCTTTATTTTGGCTGCACTTACAAAAAACCTACTTTTTTAAATTTAGAAGACTTACCATTTTAACATTAATTTTTAATAAAAAAGTGCATATTTTTTTCCTGCAAGAAGCCATGTTAATATAAGCTTATAAGTGTCAGAATACTAGACCCCGCCCCGAAAAAGACCCGATTTTGAAAACTAGACCCCTTATCAAATTCATCTATAGGTGTAATGAGCTTTTTTGACCCCCTAGTTTTTAAAGAAATTAATGCTAAGGAGGGGAAAAAATAATTTTTCATTTTTTAAACAAGAGTCAATTTAAAGACAGTTCTTTTTCTATAAAGCACTTGAAAATTAAGAAGTACACCCCAAAATGTATCACCCCATTTCTCCTCTCTTCAGAAATATCCCCCTTGTGGCCCTAATCTTATGTCTTGACAAACGGCAGGGCCCAAACATGAAGGAGCACCCAGCGGCTTTAAGAACACAAAATCTGCTTGACACTTGTAATAGCGTTGAGTTGCCAAAACAATAGAAAACCCTCATAATTGACCCCATTTTGAAAACTCCCAAAATGATATCAGGATTTCTAGACGGGTTCCATCATACTCAACTCTAGTCGCAGTAATATTAATGATGACGAGGAGAACATTTCTCTGGACTTCAGGTCCTTTAACCCGGACCGATGTTTCAGGCAATCATTGGGAATAAACAAGCATTCACAATAATTACCTGATCATTAGCAGAGATGAAGCTGCAGTTACCTGGAGACAAGTGATCCCTACTTCCATAGTTTCTGGGCAGTAGATCCCAGCTTATACTGCACAACCTGCCGTCAAGAAATGATAAGTTTTGGTGACAGCCGACAGACATCATCACCCGAGGAGCGAGCACTTCGCCATTCATCGGGTATCTTTACGCGGCGTTTCTACAAACTCTCATCCTGGAAAATTGGCCCTATGGTCAGTCTGTATAAAAAATTTCCATTATTCAAGATTTCTGAAAGACTCTTACCTTTCACTGACATTGATACGGGTTTTTCTAAGATAATCATTGTTCCTCCAGAACTGTCCTGTAAGATTAAAGACATGAGAGATAAAGAAAACAGAAGACAAGTTTATCTTATATCCGGGTGAAGGTCAAAAACCCCTAGAAGACCAGAAGCAATCTGATCTAAAGAGGAAGGATCTCCTCAAGTGGTGATCAGATAGGATCAACATTCAGCCAATTAGATTACATTATTTATAGATTATTAGATTATTTTGTAGTTTTGACAGAAGAGAAATAAACCTTATTTCCTACTAAAAGGGGCTCTGCCATGATTGACTTAAGAAAATGAACACAAGACATCACATAGAACATGACAACCTTTAACAAATCTAGAACCAGCCTTGTCCCTGAGTTACAGGGCGCCATGAAGTTTTTGTTTCTCCAGGGAAAGTCTGCAAAGGACATTCACACTGAGATGTCACAAACACTAGGGGAGAAGTGTCCTCAGTGTGAATGTCCTTCTCCTGGAGAAACAAAGACTTCATGACGGCCGTAACTCCACAGACGTGAAACTTCCTTGTGCCTCTGTCATCTCAGGTTCTACCTGAAATTAATAAAGTTATAACAATCATAAACATCTGATATTTGCACAGTTATATAACAAGATATCAAACTTTCATATGAAACCAAATTAAATTTTGAATTCCAACTGGAAGGGGGCAAAGTCAGGAACTCCTCATCATTCCCTCGTATGTCTGGTGGCAGGTGAAAATTTAAACTGAGCACATGTGACCACCTCAGTGAGGTGAACGGAGAAATAAGGAAAAGAACAAACAGCAGGTGGCGCTATACAGAGAGCTATTATTGAAGAACTCACTGATAATACTAAATGTTTAATTACATGGAATTACAGAAGTAATCAGATCCACGTGCTGGTTCTAAAAATCTAGAATATTTATAGTGACACAATCCCTTTATGTTCTTATCCTTTGTGGTGACCCAAATCTTGAATAGACTGCACTAATATTTTGCAAAAGCATCAAGATTATGTAACTAACTAGTAAGACAATGGGGTCATTTACTGAAGTCACGTCTCTTATTAATTTATCACATCTATGCCGTCCATGTACCAGAAACTAAAACACCAGTAGTTGGAGTAGATTGTAGTTTATGGCATAAATTATTGTAATGTGTCCGGCCCGGGTGGAGTCATCTCTATTTTGAAAAGTGGCAATAGCAGTGAGAATATTAAAAAGTTGCCAAATTTGTTTGTAAAATTTATATACAAAAATCTGATTTAAAGACTTCATAAGACCCAAAATGACTTTTAATTCATGTCAGTATTGTTGATGCTTTTAGTCTACGATTGTGCTGTTAATTTATGATTTAATCTCTACAGCAAAACTTTCCTTTATCTACCTTGTTACTCAATTACTAAGTGGATGTCCAAACCTTAATACAATCTTATATGAATCCAGAAATCATGTGTGGAGAAGAGCGGACAGTATACTGCACTGGGGGAGGTCACTCATTACATCAGTCTATAGAGGATTTGTAGGAACCTCAGCTTCACCTACCTGATGATCCAGTGGGATATTTGGTTTCTCCTCTGGACAGTCCTGGGAATACAGAGGACTGGGACATCTCTCTGGTGGATTTCTCTGACTGGATCCATCTGTAGGAAATACATACAGTGACTGAATACATTGTCTATATGTGATGATCAGATGATGGAGGAATCTGACTCTCAGAACTGTTCTCTCCTCTACAGTCATGGAAGGTCTCCTCTTACCCGGTGATGTGAGGGACTGGTGATTCTCCATCATGACGTCCTTGTACAGATCCTTGTGTTCTTCTAAATACTCCCACTCCTCCATGGAGAAATAGACAGCGACATCCTGACACCTTATAGGAACCTGACAACACAAGGATACAGTCATTACCAGACCCCTCCCTTGGCGTTATTGTATAATGTCCCAGCATTCCCAGCAGCGCTCACCTCTCCGCTCAGCAGCTCAGTGATCCTGGTGGTAAGTTCTAGGATCTTCTGCTCATGTATCAGGGAATGAGGTGGAGGCTCGGTGATGGGGCTCTGGGTCCTGCTCCATCCTCCTGACACACGGGGTGTCACACACTCACCAGACGACTTCTTCACTACTGTGTAATCCTGTGTATGGGGAGACGCCGATCACTACAGAGATTCTAAGAATCCTTCACCTTTCCAGACATTTCCCTGGTTTATTACTAGAGATAAGAGTGATGTCATGTGAGACTCTCACCTCTCCAGTTATCAAGGAGATGATCTCCAGGGTGAGGTCTAATATCCTCGCAGCCATGTGGTCTCTGTCCTTCTCCATCCTTGGTGGGTCATTGATGGAAAGGACCATTGTCTTTCAAAAGAAGAAAGTCCTGCATCTAAGAAACCTGAGGGAAACAAGGAGGATTGAGAGCAAAATCACATCTTATATGTAGTAAACTGTCTTACAAATGGAGAATAGTATTACCGATCATGTACTATGGAGGTGACTACAGACAGGCAAAACAATTCTTAATGAATGATGAATAATGAGGATGAGATTGTGGACTGGATGGATCACTCATCCTCTCAGCCTCAGCAGAATAATGTTGATGTCACCTCTGAGTCTGACAATGTGTCTTGAGCCAGGGTTCAGCGCATCCCTCCTGCTCCTAGTGAAGCCTATCATTTGTGTCATCTTTTTTCGCTAGCCTCTAATAAGAGCCAACGCCCCATGTGCGATGAAAGATACTCAACACAAGTGCTGAGCTGCGATACTCTACGGTACTGTGCTTGCTGAGCTTCTGAGAGCCCGCTGTGTTCACCAGATCTCCGGTGAGCGAGGCAGCTCCCTGTAATAGCTGATCACCGGGGGAAGGGGGGACAGGACTTGGACCCCACCGATGTGATAATGATGATGGCCGCTAATGAACAGTTGTGGCAGGAGCAGAGCTTTATAATACAGACCCACTCCTGCTGCTGATCTCACAAGATCATCCTGACAAATCTGTACAATACAGGGCAGGAACTACCGCCCGACCACAATGTACATCATCAGCGCAGGTCAGGAAGGAGTTAAAGAGAAGTCCTGTCCCGTCCTGTAAGTCAACTCTTTCCTCTAATCTCTGGTCTTCTGCTCCGGGGACAGCGATGGATCCGGTGTTTGTCCTGCTGCTCGCACAGCTGCAGATTTGTTACTATCACATGTGTGCAGTTATTTGTACATTCAATATTACACAGGTTAGACCCTGACACTTGGGAGGACTCGCTTTTCTCAATTCTATTTCCATATAGTCATAGACTAATAGTAGCCCAACTTGCACTTGTGTCACTCCTTATGCTCATAAGACGTAACTTTTATTATGTCTTGTGTTGTGCTGAACAAACCCTTCTAAAATGAGCAGTGTTTTAGCATCTTTTGTGCTGCCATATAGTAACTCTTTGGCTGATACTTGTATCTGTGGCCGCGCGCTGGCTCCAGACTCTTCCCAACAGATGCTATCCCTGCCTATATGTATCTATCCCTGGTATCAGCACACAGGCGACGCTACACACTGACAACTAAAACAACCCTCAAACACTGCCCCCTTACTGTATCATAATCCCCTATATAGTGCCCCAGTAGATGCCCTCAGTGTCTCCCACAATTTTCCAGTATAAAACACCCCATCTTAGTGCCCCCAGTTAGATGCCCTCATAGTGCTCCTCTTTCCCCATAATACCCCCAATAATGTGTCCCAATATAAAATGTCCCTATACAGAGTCCCCCCTTCTTTGTGCCCTCAGTAGAGGCCTCCCTTTGTGCCAGTAAGGAGTGCTCCTAGATGCCCCCATAGAAAATAACACTTTTGTGCCCCCCAATAATGTGTCAGTAAGGAGGGCCCCTAGATGCCCCTATAGCACTCCTCTCTGCATTGTGTGTCATATAAAAAAATAAACACTTACTGTATACTTACCTCCATGAGGTTGGCAGTGATGCGGAATGGGGAAGGGAGACGCCTCTCCCCTGCCCCGCAGCACATCCATGTGTATCCCTGTCCTGAGGACGGCAATACTGATAAATATAGAGATGAGCGCTTCCACAATGGAAACGCTCATCTCTCCCTGCCCTGCCGCCCCCCACTTGTCACCAGGGCCCTGCCGCCTGAGGCGATCGTCTCACCTCGGCTAATTGGCGGTGCGGCCTGTCTGGGGGGTCTCCTAATATTCCAGGGGGAGAGCAGACATGTCTGAGGAGAACTCCCCTCCTGACCTCCAGACTGTGTGAGCAGAGACTCTCTATGGCCGGTGCTGCCCGTGCTGGCTGGACTGCTATATATCACCTATAGAACCGCTCCATTCTAATAAACCCAGAACCAAGTCACACATCCCCCGACCAATAACTGACCTGCAGATCTCACCTCCTGGGGCTGCAGGACCTGTGATGATGTCACACTGGTCACATGACAGGAAGTGCTGAACTATGGAAAACTGTTACTGCTTTACTCCTCCCTTCATGTGACTGATCACATGATCATGACATCATCAAAGGTCCTGCAGTCACTAGGATATAAAATCTGCAGATAAGTTTGGTTTGTGTCTAAACTCCATACACAGTACGGACCTGGTCCTTACCAAGTATAGGAAATAGCTGACTCTATAGGAGCTGTCTATTTCCCATCCCTGGTACGGACCTCTCAGCCTCCTGGTGGTCGGGTCCAGAACTATGATGGGATTTAGCTGTTTCAAAGTGAATTGAATAAACTCCATACTCTGTAAGGACCTGCTTAACCCTTTGTGGTATGGAATCAATTACAATTAATTTTGCCCAATGAAGTGGAACAGATGAATGCTAGAAAATCAGGGTTTTATCTGTATTTCATTTTTGATCTTTATAACTGTTTAATATCACTGTAAAATGTGAATCCATATTATGAACACACTTCATCCCCTGAGTCCTGTGAGAACAGGGTTTGAGCTCAGATGATACTGCAGATAAGTCTCTAATCACTGGCAAATTACTGTACGAGACAAATAAAGTATTGGCTCAAAATTTCCTATTTATCAAGAGCTATCCGCGAATTGTTCCCACCAAAGAATACATTCAGATTGCAAGACTTTGTGATTTCACCGTCATCATTGTCAAAGGAAAGGTCAGCATGTTTCCCCATCAGTTCTCCTGCTGGTGAGGTCCTCTTCAGACATGGGGTTTAGACTACTATTTCCCATACACCAGACGGACCTTTTCCATCTATTATGTATGAGGGATGATTCATACTGCTATGGTCTGTTTGAGGGATGCAATTTAGCCATCTCTCACATTGAAATAGCTATTATCCATACTCCAAAAGGACTTTTTCCATCTATTAAAAACTAGGAAGTTGTTTCCAAATTTGATAACTGCAAAGAAAAAGGGGGTCAGTCAGCACATCCCAGTGCGCAGGTGAATGCTGCCATGGCTAGATCCACAAAGGAAAAAAATATATACAATGCAACAGCGGTCTGCAAACCAAATAAAGTACAAAACGCCATAGCAATAGAGATGAGTGAGCATACTCGTCTGAGCTTGGTGCTCGTTCGAGTATTACGGTACTCGTAAGTGCTCGCTGCTCGGACGAGTATCTCGCCATGCTCGAGGAAATGGCAACTTCCGCATCGTGCTTTTTTGGCGCCTATAAACTCAGCCAATCACAAGCCAGGAGACTCTACAGTACACCCAGCATCACGTGGGGCCCTTACATGTCGATAGCAAGGGTTGGCTGGCCTGATCAGGTGACCCTGGAATATACTAGTGACTGGCCGCGGCGCTCGGCTCAGATGCCGTCTGGATGTCGTTAGGGATAGAGCTGCTGCGTTTCAGGGAGAGTGTTAGGGCCTGCATTTAGTTCTCTGTTAGGCAGGAATCACCCACAAAGAACCCAACAGCCCTTCTAAGGGCTAGAAGACATTTTTTTTGTCTCCTGGCTTGGCTGGCTGGCACTAGTAGTGCAGCTATCGCCATATCTAACCCTGTTTTTTTTAATGTTATATCTCAGTGATACAAATCCATTGCACACAGCAGTGTGGAACCTTTCTGTGTGTCACAGTTCAGCACACTCACTCCAATCCGCATTTTCTGTCCAGGTGACACTTTCTGTACGTCATGTGTCAAGTCATGTCATGTCAAGTTTGACACATGTGATGTTAATTACAGGACACAACTTAGTTTAACATGTCCCTAAGTTTAAATTATTTTCAATCTTTTGTAGGGGTACCATAATTTTTGTCCACACCAGTTTCATTAGTTTTTTTTTTTTTTTAATTATTCAGTTGAACCACAATTCAAAAGCAATGTCTGATTTTTATTAGGATTTTTTGGTGTATATTTTTTTAAAATGTATTACTTAATACAGTTTGCTTATTATTTATTGTTAATTTGAAATCAATTTAAAGTTATTTCAGTGACCATTGTGGGTTTTTCTCTCTTTAATCAATATTTTTGTCCATGTGTATAAAGCAATACAAGTGTGCAACGTATGTTTTACAATTTTATAATCCAGAGAGTAGCATAGTCGGTAAGTAATCTCATAGTAAGCTGACAACTTGTGTTTTACACTTGAGAAAGCTTTTTCTGAATTTGCATATTGTCTTTCATGTGCCACGTTTAGTAACATATGTGTCTTCCTGGTGGATATATGTGTCTTCCTGGTGGAAAGGGAAGGATATTTTATTGTGCCTCTCTGTCCTAAAGTTCCAGAAAACAGACTTGAAAACCAGTGTATACTTTGTGTGACTGTGTACATTAGGCCAGAAAATGACAGGAATACAGACAGGTTTCAAAGGAAAGACTGGGGTCCAGGCCTTGTCCTCCAAGAGCCAAAATATGGGAAGTAACAGCCCCAGCAATCTCGCCATTAGTAGTAGTAGGCCACAGTACTTTCTGGCTTCAAAAAGGTGCAACATTAACATTGATAAGAAATAGGATGAGATTGTGCATTGGATAGCTCTTTCCTCCTCTCAGTCACAGCAGGATGAGATGGAGGTGATTTCCGTGCCTTGGAGCCAGGGGTCACAGCATTCCTCCTGCTCCTCCTCCTTTCAGCCCAAGAGAAGGCTTTCACTGCCCCTTCCTAGTGGGCACCTTCCTTTTTCCTGAGAATTGGCATTAAATCCTCACCACACCTTATGGCAGATTCTCAAGAGTCTCCCTGTTGATAACTTGTGTGACAGTAGTCAGCGTGTGGATTTCCCGGAGGAGGAGGTTAATGAGGAGCCTGGGGACACCATGCATAGCTATGTTGATAGTGTTAATAGTGGCATATGTAGTCATTGTATTAGTGGTGGGGGCAGCGACAGTGGTAGTTGGATAAAATGCAGAGCAGGGGAGAGAGCCAAGAAGCCCACCATTATATCTCACAGTCTGATAAATGTTGCGGGGAGTGTGTGGATTACAATGATGACTGTGTGTTGGACAGGACCTGGGAGCCAGATCGGGTTGCTGAGGAGGAGGCTAGATCTGCTTCAGGTTCTACTGATGCTATTGACACTGTGCATGGGGCCCAAAATGTGCCAGAGCTAAGCAGAGCTTGTCTGCTTTCAGCTGTGCACGAGCATCTCCTATCTGGCATTTCATTTCTCCATGCTGCTGGAAGACGGAAGCATTGCCCTGTGTGAGTTCTGCAAGAATAAAATAAGCCATGGGCAGCCAAACACAAACATAGGCACCACAGCTCAGCTCACCATAGTACGTGAAGCAGCATCACCCCATCCCATAGGAAAACTGGGGTTGCCACCATCCTCCTTCTCCCAGTCTCCCTTGTGGC
This sequence comes from Rhinella marina, assembly GCA_900303285.1. Classification (NCBI taxonomy): domain Eukaryota; kingdom Metazoa; phylum Chordata; class Amphibia; order Anura; family Bufonidae; genus Rhinella; species Rhinella marina. The sequence goes on along the minus strand of ONZH01019375.1, from coordinate 11,938 downwards.
AGCCGGGCTTTATCCATGGGCAGTACGGTGTCTTTCACATAATCGGCATCACTTTTCGCCTGTCTCGCTCAGACTTTTCTCCTGCTCCATTGTCAGCCATCGATAATGGAATGAGTGTCCAGGAAACAACTCTACACGCTCAGCAATCCCCTGTTTTTCAAGCTTAATTCCCACCTTGGCAAGTTGCTGGCAGTGCAGTTGCTGCTATACCATTTAGTAGAGTCTGCTGCCTTTAGAGAGCTGACAGTGTGCATTCTGCCTCGCTGCAAGATACATAGCTGGCATTATTTCTCCCAAAAAGCCATCCCTGCCTTGTATTCTCATGTGGGAAAGAACATGGGCTGCTCCAATTGGGCCTTAATTCTCACTGTGCAGCAGGGTTCATGCCATGGTGGACACCTGGAGAAGCTCTTAGGGGCAGGGAGAGTACATGTCTTTCACTGCCCAGTGGCAACTCATGCCGTTCATGCTGGAATTGTCCCTCATTCCCCTCATATGTATCTTAGAACAGACGCTGATGCTCATGTAGTAGGGGGGTATTGTAGGAAGAACAGCTAATGCATCTTGCTGTCAAGCCGTCACAAGCAGAAGAAGCCGCAGCAGCAGCCAGTTCAGTCTCCACAAAATGAAGGAGCAGTTTTTTCACATGCCTCACCAGGATGAGGCAAATCAGCAGGCTGAGTCCTCCTGCCTCAACGTGCAGGTTCAGACTTGTCTCCAGTACATGCCTTGTTCCCTGCCCCCATGGATTTCTGGGTGGGCAGAGTGGAACAGTCACCCGAACTGGCACAGTACACTTTTTTTTCCTTGACCAGCCTCTAGTGTCATCTGGGAGAGGATCTTTCATTGCTGCATTGGCCATGATGACACCCAAATGGACCAAATTGGCCTCTGGATATGTCCAAAACATCATTTTTGTCAAAACAAACCAAGCCTGGATTTGGGAGTAGAGATAAGCGAATCTTCCAAGATTCGCTTTGGCGAATATTCGCTGAATTTTTAAAAAGATTCGCCTCGGATAAGATTTGACTCAGTTCAAGTTGCGTTAAAAAAAAAATTGTGTTCTGTGAACATTCCCGCGAATATGAACGCTTGAGTGTACAAAGTGCGTACGAAGCTTTAGCGTATTATTGAAGAACAAAGAACAAATATACGGTAAAAGTACTCTACTTAAGTGAATACCTACGCATTAGCGCACAAATTATTAGATGTGTAGCATTAGCATACAAATTATATTATGCGTACATAGCGTTAGCGTACAAAGATTTAAGAAGAATCTTCCGAAGCGAATCTGAAAAGATTCGGATTCGCTTCGGTGTAGAAAAAACGAAGATTCTGCTGTAGAGGTCACAGTTAAAAGGGCAGGCCGCTATAGAAGTCACTGTTAAAGGGGCGGGCCGCTGTAGAAGTCACTGTTAAAGGGGCGGGCACTGTAGAGGTCACTCTCGATATCTTTTAACGACACACACACACAAACAGTAAATTAAATAAATTAAATATACTCGGGCGAAGCCGGGTCCTTCAGCTAGTATATATAAAAAACTAGAAATATAATGAACGGTAAGGAATGATTGCTCTTAAGGCCAAGGCTACACTGAGACTTTGTAGAGCGACTGATTGATCTTAACTACTAAGTGACAGTTGCATTACACGAGATGACACTCAACTGAATGCATGTATTTGGACTGCAGCTGTAGTTCAAAAAGTTTAAATCTATCATTCGTGGTACAAAAAGTTGCAGTGTAGCCGAGGCCTAATAGGTGACAAGATTATTATTATCCCATAGGAAGAAAATGGGATAATCACTGCAGAGGAAAACTGAACATTGTGAGCCTCTCCAACCATGAAAGAGAAGGACCCTTCATCATAGACACCAAAATGCTTTCTTCCATATATTCTGTCCTTTAATTTGATATAAGCAATTTCACAATCTGTTTATGTAATTTTGAAAGACAAATTTTAAAAACTACAATTTTCATAAGAATTCATAGTAAACAATCCACAAAATAAAACCCATTAATGGGCATACTGGATCCAAGAGTTTCTCCAGTCCATGGTAGTAGCTTGTACCTCAGGAAATGAAATTCTATGTTAGGTTGAAAACGTCAAGGACATTTAATGACATCAGAGGTGAAAAGTAATCCTTACTACTCCAGTAATATCCTCCTTTAGTAGAGGTTTTCTTATTTTACTTTTCTCACTCTTGGACCATCTAATAAAACATGAATCTTCTGATAGTAGGTTTTCTTCATCTTCAGCTCTGTGGATCAAATCTACATTTCCAGGAGCCACTGATAAGTCACTTCCAGTACAAGTGGTTGTGACGGGTCACCTGTTATGGCCTCGATGACATCACCTTTATAGAGTATGTTCAGATCACTTCTGGACCACGTACAGCATCTCCACTGGCTGTACTTCCTATAATCCAGACATAATGGGCTCAATATTATCCAGAGAGCTTCTTTTAACCCTTTCACTGCCAGGGCTGTTTGGACATTTTGGACCTCTGCTCCTCCAGAGAGTTTTTCACAGTTTTGACACCGGCAAATAAAACTTAAATTCCAAATGTAAAGAAGTGACCTGTATATTTTACTCTATAGATTGGGTATGGACAGGACAGGGACAGTGTAAATTGGAAAATGTATTGATCATTAATATGTACACAGGACTTCTGTATATCCTCACTATATGGCCCTATGATATCCTCTACAATAGGGTATGGCCCTATATATTCTCCTTTGTGTCTTCTCTATTATGTAATCATACAGATAGGAAAAATGACCAAAAAATAAAACAACACGGACCGTACTCCTCCTGACCAGTAAGATGACAAATTTGTATCAGAATTTCTATCATGTCTTAATGACGTCAAATGGGATGACATTTTGCTCCCCTCCCCCCCATCAGCTTTGATAACAGCAGGCAGGGAGTGAAACAGTGATCAGTGATCTACAACCTCTGGCAAAAATTATGGAATCACCAGTCTCTGAGGATGTTCCTTCAGTTGTTTAATTTTGTTGAAAAAAAACAGATCACAGACAAGACAAAAAACTAAAGGCATTTCAAATGTCAACTTTCTGGCTTTAAGAAATACTAAAAGAAATCAAGAAAAATAATTGTGGTCGCCAGTAACAGTTACATTTTTAGAACAAGCACAGGGAATAAATGATGGAATCACTCAATTCTGAGGAAAAACATGTTCTGTACTCCTCCTGACCAGTAAGATGGCAAATTTGTTTCAGAATTGTCTTAATTGTCTTAATGACGTCAAATGGGATGACATTTTGCTCTCCCCCCCCATCAGCTTTGATAACAGCAGGCAGGGAGTTAAACAGTGATCAGTGATCTATGTTGTGCAGCCAGGATGATGGCCATGTATTACACCTGTGGTCCTACTCTTGTGGACACAGCAGTAGTGCCAATGTGATCACAAGGTCACAAAAGATTAGGGCAGGTTTTAGTAAATCTGTCTGTACAGTACGAATATGACATTGGTCCTCTAGGGGTTAAAAGGGGTTTTCAAAGACTTTAATATGGATAACCTATCATCAGAATAGTCATCAGTATCTGAAAGTGGAGTTTGTGAAAGAAATTAAGTTGATGAACAAAATTGTGCTAAGTTGTATTTCATTATCAAATAGTCCCCATCTTCTTATTAATCTCCATTAGATGCCACTTTATGCATAAAATAAAAATGAGTCACGATCACGTGATATTTCTATAGGAAGTTAGCTAGTCCATGCGAAAAGAGGAACTTGCAGAACTTGATATATATGGACGTGGAATTTCCAGATAGATGAGTAATGCATTTGTGTGTACGTGTCATTAGCTGCCATTACCATTTTTTGATTCGTGGTTTAATGTATACTTGTAGGATTGTGATTGGATGTATTCAAATTGATGGCTAAAGGGGGGGGTGGCTAAATCCACCATGTACATCTAATAAAATTGGCTCTCTAGACGTAGATAGAGAGAGAACCGTTTGACCAGCAGATTGTTGTCTGGGTATTCGATTCTTAGGGCGGCCACATCCCCTGGCACCTGGGGAAAACTTATTAACATAATGTGACTCTCACAGACAAGAGAGTGAAGTCTCCTAATTTGTGACTTGTCCTAAATTGCAGCAACAGGTCCAACACCCGAAACCCCTACTGATCAGCTATTTAAAAAGACAACAGAGCTCCTGTGAGCACCACTGACTTCTCTCAGCTCACCAAGCACAGTGCCATACATAGTATATTGACTGTTCTTGGAATTGAAGCTCAGCCCTATTCATTTCCATGGGGATGAGCTGCTCCTAGGCCACGTGACCGATGAATGTGTTGTCACTGGACTAGAAAAATCTAAAAAAAAAAAAAAGAGGCAGTGGCGCTACTGTGAGCGCTGATGCCTTCTCCAACAGTTCACCAGTGGGCGTTACAGATGTCGGATCTCCATTGTTCAGGTACTGAGAATAGGTCACCAGTATTAAAGTCTTGTAAAACCCCACTATCACAAGGCTGCAGGTCCTACAATGAAGCTCCACGTTTCCTACAATCTAAACATTAAAATGGCTTCTCCTCTGAGTGAGTTCTCTCATGTCTAGAAAGACTTAATTTCTTACTAAAAGACTTCCCACATTTAGGACATGAAAATGGCTTCTCTCCTGTGTGAGTTCTAAGATGTTGTACAAGCAATATTTTCTGACTAAAAGACTTCCCACATTCAGGACAAATAAATGGCTTCTCTCCTGTGTGAATTCTCTGATGTGCAAGAAGGTGCGATTTCACACTGAAACACTTCCCACATTCAGGACACATAAATGGCTTCTCCCCTGTGTGAGTTCTAAGATGTTGTATAAGCGATGACTTCACACGAAAACAATTTCCACATTCAGGACACATAAATGGCTTCTCCCCCGTGTGAGTTCTCTGATGTCCAACAAGATGTGATTTAAGATTAAAACTCTTTCCACATTCAGGACATGAAAATGGCTTCTCCCCTGTGTGAATTCTCTGATGTCTAACTAGACACGGTTTTATACTAAAACTCTTCCCACATTCTGAACATGAATATGGCTTCTCCCCTGTGTGACTTCTCTGATGTTTTATAAGTAATGATTTCACACCAAAACACTTCCCACATTCAGGACACATAAATGACTTCTCCCCTGTGTGACTTCTCTGATGTGAAACAAGCTGTGATTTCTGACTAAAACACTTCCCACATTCAACACATGAAAATGGCTTCTCCCCTGTGTGAGTTCTCTGATGCTGAATAATACTTGATTGATGGGTAAAACATTTCCCACATTCTGAACATGAAAATGGCTTCTCACCAAAGTGGATTTTTAGATGGCCCACAAGATCTGATTTCTGACTAAAACACTCCTCACATTCAGAACATGGAAATCGCTTCTTCTCTGTGTGACTTCTCTGATGTGCAACAAGATATGATTTAAGACTAAAACACTTTCCACATTCAACACATGAAAATGGCTTCTCCCCAGTGTGAGTTTTCTTATGCCGAATAAAATTTGATTGACAGGTAAAACATTTCCCACATTCTGAACATGAAAATGGCTTCTCCTCTAAGTGGATTCTTAGATGGTTCACAAGATATGATTTCTTACTAAAACACTTCCCACATTCAGGACATGGAAATGGTTTCTCTCCTGTGTGAGTTCTCTGATGTCGAACTAGCGTGAGTTTTGTAGTAAAAGATTTTCCGCATTCTGAACATAAATATGGCTTCTCTCCTATGTGAGTGCTCTGATGTCCAACTAGCCTGAGTTTTGTAGTAAAAGATTTTCCACATTCTGAACATAAATAAGGCTTCTCTCCTGTGTGAGTTCTCTGATGCTCATTTAAATATGATTGCCTGGTATAACATTTCCCACATTCTGAACATGAAAATGGCTTCTCCCCTAAGTGGATTCTTAGATGGTCCATAAGACATGATTTCCGACTAAAACACTTCCCACATTCTGAACATGAATAAGGCTTCTCTCCTGTGTGAGTTCTCTGATGTCTAACAAGACACGATTTCCGACTAAAAGATTTCCCACATTCAGAGCATGAAAATGATTTGTGATGATTTCTCCTTTGCAAAGAAAGATTCAATTTTTTTTTTAAATATTTCTCACATTTCTGTTTAGTTCTTGTTTTGCCAATCGGTGATTGATTACACAAAGGTTTCTTATGACCAGTGGTGTCGGTGGATAGATCTTCACTTTGAAAGGCTGAGGATACATTAGGAGTTATTGAATCATCTTGTGTGGTATTGTTATCTTCTACTTCATGGTAGGAGGATAAATTGAAGCGTCCATGGGAGCTGCTCAACTCGTCTTCACCTAGAAAATTAAACATAATTTACTTATTTTCCCAAAGCAAATGATTTTTTGGTAATCTAAACTAAAACAATAGTAAGCCAGGATCAGGAAACAAAGTAAGTCAGAAATGTAATAACACAGGATAATGTACAATTTAGCAAGTAAATCACATTTCCCAATGTAACAGACAACACAAGCTCCCCCAAAGTGTATAGGATAGATATCATGAATGGAAGCAAATTCAGCATGAACATGTACACACCACCTGAGTATACGCCCACTGTATGGCCCTAACATATGCTCTATGTCACCCATATGCTTAACAAACTTTTCACACTTTGGGAACATTATTAATGAATGAACACCAGGTATTCACATATCTTTACCAGTGTCAATTAGATTGTGGCTGAGAGAGTCCACTGCTAGGATTACATAAAGCTTGTGTGACTACCTACTGCAATTTCATGGGGCCTATGTCATTTCTGGACATTACCTAGACCTACTCTTACACATTCTAAATTGTAAAACATATTTCTTTATTAAAGTGACTCTCTGGTTCAAAACAAATTCACATGAACTGGGAAATGAACAGAACACTTACCTGGTGCCCTCCTTTTCCACTCTTTAGCTGCAGATCCATCAGTTCCCACACTGCTTCTCAGACTACATGATGCATAACACACATTCTGTAGCACAAGTCACTTCCTGTTGTCCTTGGATTGGCCAGTAATGCTCACATGAACAGTGCTGACCAAACCAAGAGCAGGGCTGGACAAATAAGAAGTGACTTGGGATACTAATATAGAGTATACAACAGACAGTATGAGAAGTAGTGCGGCCATCTTCAATGGAAGAAGAAGTTTCTGGGAATTAGCAAATCTGTAACTGAAAATATACAAAGCAAGGAACCATTTAAGTGTTCTGTTCTCTCCCAGTCAATGTGAATTTTTTCTTGAAGAGGAGGGTTGCTTTGATTTTGGGATTCTCCATTTGTTGTACAAGTATCCGATTAAGACAAACTGCAAGTCCTTAGCACCTGTACGGACCCTTTCCTCCTATGGATATATCTGACTACTCAGTTCTCTGTTATAACTGACCTCTCACCACAATTATTAGAATTTTACCACAGTTATAAGGACATTTATTTTTATATATTCTTTAAGAAACCTGAACACAAGATATACATTATATCTAAAAACTGGGAATATACTAAACCATATGGAATAATCGCTGTTATAAAATCATTATCCCATAAGAAGAGAACAGGACAATCACTGAAGAGGAAAAGTCAATTCCACAATGTGCGTTTCTCCAACTAAAAGAAGGAACCTTCATCATGGAAACCCTAAGGCCCCATTCAGACGACCGCGTTTCATGGCCGTATACGGGCTGTGAAAGCCCGGCCTGTGCTGCCCCAGAGGATGGGAGCGCATGGCGTCATTGGTTGCTATGAAGCCGTGCGCTTCCTGAGGCTGCCGCCGTACAGTGAAACACGGTCGTCTGAATGGGGCCTAATACTTTCTCTTTCATATAATCTCTTCAGTGCATTGAATATAAGGAATTTCGCAAACCAATGAGGTAATTTTAAGAGTCAGAATTGAAATCTGGAACTATAATGAACAATATGGAAAAATTGCTCTTAATTGATGACAAGATTATTATCCCATAGGAAGAAAATGGATAATCATTGCAGAAAGAGAAAATGTGAATGAAAAGAGAGAACATGTTTTCGTGAAAAATTCTGAGTCCTACAAGTCTAGACTATTTGCGTCCGCATTTCACTTTTTCAAAAATTTGGCGAATCGGAACCAAATCAAATCTCGACAGGTTCGCTCATGTGTATTTCAGTACAATTACTACTACAATTTCAGCAGTTAAAAGGGACTTTTTTTTTACATTGTATTTATTCAATTGAACATTGTGAGCCTCTCCAACCAAAAAAAGAAGGACCCTTCATCATGGACACCAAAATGCTTTCTTTCATATATTTCTGTTCTTTAAATTCGGTATGAGAAATTTCACAATTCATTTATGTAATTTGAAGAGACAGAATTTGAAAATTCATAAGAATTACGTGAACAATCCACAAAATAAAACACATTAATGGGCATACTGGATCCTAGAATCTGTCCGTTCCATTGTAGTGGCTTGTAACTCAGGAAATGAAATTACTAGTGATGATCGAGGACACCCAGATGCTCGGGTGCTCTGGCCGAATACTAGGTGGTGCTCGAGTGCTCGGCCGAGAACAATGGAAGTCAATGGGAGAACCCGAGCACTAAACAAGACACCCCCTGCTCTGAAGAGGGGAAGGTTTCTGGTTCATAAGGAAACGTGAGAAAATGGTGGAAACACCACTGAAATGGTTAGGGAACAGCATGAGGAGGATGTCTGGATGCATATTGGACACAAAAGTCGCTGCTATTAACGACGATGTCCGACTATTACGCCACTTTTACGGAATGACAAGAATACCCCCCAAAACCGAAGATAACATTGATTTTAGAAGAAATATTGTTAAGAAACATATATTTACTTGTATATAAAGCGCAAGTGCTGCGAAAAATTACAAGGAAGAGGCACTCCGATACAACCGGTGTATCACATAAAGGAGGGCCTCATTCACACTGTGATACAATTGTTCATGACGTGGGACTTCTACACTCATAAAGCCTACGCACAAAGGGAAGGGGTTGCCAAAAATTACAAGGAACAGTCACTCCAATACCCCCTTTATTACACATAAAGGAGTGCATCAGACACACACTTGAAAAATTCGTATTGATGGCCTGCTGCTTACACTCAAAAACAATAGGGCGGCTGGGGACTGCATAATGGGGGACAGCCGATCAGGCTGCGAAAAGCCTCAGTGTCCACCAGCCTAAACGGCAACATTTCCAGGGCCAGCAATTTGGAAAGTTGCACGTTTAGAGCTATGGCTCTTGTGGGTGGGTTGCAGGGTATTTGCGCTTGCGCTCAAATGCCTGGGGTAAAGACATTTGAACAATGCGCTGGGACACTGAAGTGGACGTGCTGGCTGATGGTTCTTGCAAAGGTCCAGGTGCAGGGTGGGAGGCATCTGGGCCTGCGTCTTGGACAGCAGGTAACAGAGGGGAAGAGGAGGCAGTGGTGTGACCTGCAGACACAGATCGTGGACCCAGGCGGTTGGCCCACCTTTTAGGGTGCTTTGCTGACATGTGGCGGATCATGCTGGTGGTTGCTGGTGTTTACGATCCTGCCCATCTTGGTACGGCACAGGTTACAAATTACAATCCGTTTATGGTCAGCACTTTCCTCAAAAAAAACGCCAGACTGCAGAACACTAACCTTTGGCAAGGGAGATTCCCGCAAGGGGCTGCTCCGGGAAACCGTTGCGGGCCTGGTTGGCATGGCAAGCCTTCTCCCTTTTGCCACCCCACTGCCTCTTCCAGCCTGTTGCGCTGCTGCGGATTCCTCCCCCTCTGTACTGCTGTCCTCGCTCGGCTTGCCACCTTCCCAGGTTGGGTCAGCAATTTCATCGTCCACCACCTCCTCTTCTTCACTCTGTTTCTCCTCCTGACATGGTGACCTAACAAGAACCTGACTTAACTGCGTCTCATCAACAACCTTTTGAGGTACTAGTTGCCCTTGACTTATTGGCAACTGTGTCTCATCATCATCATGCACCTCGTGAGACGCTACTTGCCGTTCTTCACCGTCATCTTCTTCAGACTGTGGATGCTCAATAGTTTGGGATTCAGGGCACAATATCTCCTCATGTCCCACTTCAGTCGGCCTTGGCGAGAGGCCCAAGCCAAGGAGCGGTGATGAAAAAAAGTGAAAAATGTGGGATTAGTTCTTTGCCCAGACTCTGCATGGTGGGAGGAAGGAGGATCAGGGTGAGGATGCGGTTTCCCAGACTCTTGGTTACTGAGACTGGACTTTGTGGAAGAGGGGGTGGTGCTTAACCGACTGGAAGCATTATCAGCTGAAATCCAACCGACTACCTGCTTGCACTAGTGTGGCGACAAGAGTTGTGTTTTGGATGACTTTTTTTCTTGGGCTCTGCCAGCAGGTACAATTTCACCGCGCCCAGAGCCATGGTCTCTCCGTTCACCATCAGCAGCACGCCCACTTCCCGTCCCTTTCTGCTCGCCTTGCGCATATTATATAGTGTAAATGCAACTTTGTCACAAGTACAGTAGTGCAGATTTTTATTAAGTGTATGATCCGAAAAATTTCACCAAATGTCAAATATTTAGAATGCACAAATGTCATACAGCAGCCGCAAATGAGGAAAAGCAGCCTAAATTAACGGTAGAAAAAATACCAATGGATGTCAGCTATGTAGACAACAGAAAGGCTATAATGCACACGCTGTGCATGTGGTGTTAGCGGCAGGCACACTTGCGTTCTTTTTGCCCCAATTTTAAAAAAAAAAATGTAGCCAGATATAACAATGGACTTTTGTGTCTTTTGAACAGAAATACTAGCCCTGCCTAGCCAAATCCTAACCCTACACTATAAGTCCCTCCTTGCGCAAATGTTATACAGCAAGACGCTAAAAAAGGTGTGTGGTCTCATGATGCTATGGCTGCTGCCACCTCCACACGGTCATTGTGCCACTCTGTATGCTGCTCCTGATGCTACTGTCACCTCCACACTGTCTTCGTACTACTCTGTGGTCTCCTGCTGCTACAGCTGCCGCTTCCACAGTGTCTTGCCACTCTGTGGTCTCCTGATGCTACTGCTGTTGCCACTTCCACCTCCATACTGTCGTTGTGCCACTCTATATGCTGTTCCTGATGCTTTTGCCACCTCCACACTGTTGTTGTTTTACTCTGTGGTCTCCTGATGCTACTGCTGTCTACATACTGTAGTCGTACCACTCTGTGGTCTACTGATGCTACTGTTGCTTACAAACTGTCCTCATGCCACTCTGGTCTCCTGATGCTACTGCTGCCTCAACACTGTTGTTGTACCACTTTGCGGTCTTCTTATGCTACTGCTGCCTACACACTGTCATCGTGCCACTCTATCAGACCTTCTACAGTCACAGGCAGGTCAAAGTTGACAACAACTGACACTATGTCAATTTCTTGAGCACAGACATTAGTGATGATTCGAACTTTTCCCTTGCCATATCTGTTGTTGAACCACTCTGTGGTCTCCTGATGCTACTGCTGCCTACACACTGTCATTGGGCTACTCAGTGGTCTCCTGATGCTACTGATGCCTACACACTGTCGTTGTGCCAATCTGTTGTCTCCTGATGCTACTGATGCCTACACACTGTCGTTGTGCCAATCTGTAGTCTCCTGATGCTACTGATGCCTACACACTGTCGTCGTGCCAATCTGTGGTCTCCTGATGCTGCTGCCACTGCTATCTCCACACTGTCGGTGGGGCTCTGCTTGTATAAGCGCTTAATAGAAAAGGTTCTGTAGAAATCTATGTGGAATTAGTGAATTGGTGTAAAAGGAGTGCGCTCTTTCATGTTATAGTAGGATCTTGGGCCTTTGCATGGTTCTTTATAGCTGGCGCTAACATTGACCTGTAAGGCTGAATTCACACTGGAGTCATTTGGTCAGTTTTGACCCCATAACTGCTTAAATACGTTAAGTGTGCAGAGATTCTAAGAGCGACGCC
>ONZH01019374.1:0-84828 GCA_900303285.1 Rhinella marina | reverse complement strand
TGGGTGGACTACAGTACCCAGAAAGATTATCAAAATTAGGGTTATTCATTTTAGAAAAAAGACGGACTGAGGGGAGATCTAATAACTATGTATAAATATATCAGAGGTCAGTACAGAGATCTCTCCCATCATCTATTTATCCCCAGGACAGTGACCTGGACGAGGGGACATCCTCTGCATCTGGAGGAAAGAAGGTTTGTACATAAACATAGAAGAGGATTCTTTACGGTAAGAGCAGTGAGACTATGGAACTCTCTGCCTGAGGAGGTGGTGATGGTAAGTTCACTATAAGAGTTCAGGAGGGGCCTGGATGTATTTCTGGAGGTAATAATATTACAGGTTATAGTTACTAGAGAGGGGTCGTTGATCCAGGGAGTTATTCTGATGCCTGATTGGAGTCGGGAAGGAATTTTTCCCCTAAAGTGAGGAAAATTGGCTTCTACCTCACAGGGTTTTTTTTTTCCTTCCTCTGGATCAACTTGTAGGAAAACAGGCCGAACTGGATGGACAGATGTCTTTTTTCGGCCTTATAAACTATGTTACTAATGCAAAAATTTTTGAAACTAGTCAAAACGCTATGGGTTTCTAAACTCTTTTTAAAATATTTCTTATGTGTTCTTGTACCTTCGTTTTCGCATGTTCATGTTATCTTTCCTTTTATCTTATGTTCCGTCCCTTTTAGTTTATATCACATCCTCCACTTTTTGAGCTTTGATACTACGGTTCTTGCACCCGGTGCTGAAACTGTACCATGGGAACAATTTTCCATTACTCTGGGAACTGCGCACCACCTTATTTTTAATATTAGGGGCTTTGGTGAAAATACTCTTTTCTGGCATCTGGTAGTTTCAAACCTGTAACCGGATTTTTTTAAAACTTTCCAATTTTTCTTAAGGATATTTTTGACCTACCGATAGTCGGAGCTGTATTGGGTCACAAAGCACTGCTAAAGCTCATTATTTGTCTTTTATCTTTTTTCATTACTTTCACCTCTTTCCACCTCCTCTATACACTTCTCCTATTTTGTACTTTCATATCCCTTTAGTAAAAAATCTATTGCTTAAAGGGGTTCTCCAAGAATTAGGAAAATTAAAATACTTGATTATTACTTTATTATAAATATATTCCCAAATACCTTTCATTAGTTATAATGGCTCATTTTTCTGGGGAGAAATCATTAGGAGAAACAAAATGGCCGCCGTCCTTTTAGTACACACAAAACCTGTCCTAATCACACAGGAGGACAAGTTACTTCACAACACTGAGGTAAAGAGCTGCCTCATCCTCCTCTCTGCTCTGCTTGTCAGGGATTATGATCCTGAATACAGCTGATAAGATCTTCAGCTGAATCTCTGTAGGAATGGAGTTCATGAGGAGTCAATGTTGCTTGTACAGCCTAACCACAGCAGGGAGGAATGACTTCAGATAGTGCTCCTTCTCACACTTAGGGTGAAGCAGTTGGTCACTGATGGTACTGCTCAATTCTATCACCATGTATGGGATAGGAGATATTCTCCAGCATGGAGATCAACTTTTTTTATTATCCTCTCACCTACCATGCTCCCAGGATGGAGCTGGCCCTTCTAATCAAGTCTCTTTCTCTCTCTAGTTGAGATGCTGCTACCCCAGCAAGCCACTCTGAAGAAGATGACTGATGCCACCACAGAGTTGAAAAAGACCCTGAGAAGTGCCCTCTGCAGTCCAAAAGCTATGTATGTGAGAGCTTGGGGAGGGGACAAAACATCATAAAAAATAAACGAAAATAAATAAGTTTTAACAAAAAGTATGAGTCTAAAGTGGGTTATATACCAACTTCCAGGGCAATTACAGCAACTTTACTTTGGGTAAAATCTCAACTGGTTCGCTCATCTCTTCACTAGACCTCATGCAACTTGGATTGTGGCCTCTCCACTCTTCCTCCAGACTGCGGGACTTGATTTCTAAATGAAATGCAAAATTTACTTTCCTCAGAAAACAGGACTTTGGACCACTGAGCAACAGTCCAGTCATTTTTCTCCTTAGTCCAGGTAAGGCCAAACCAGTAGGATGTTTTCTGCTTGATGCGCTTGAGCAAGTGACTAGCTGTTTGGCTACTCTCTCCCAGGCCAATCAGCTCTAACTTGGCATGGCAAATGCTTTACTTTTCACATATGATGGAAGGGAGGGTGAGCAATGTTCTGCCCTTCTTCTGTTGGGAATGGGTGAATGTTCATGGATTAGGACATAGAGGAGGCGGATAAGCGGCTGGTGTGGAATTCAGACCGATAAAACATGGAGGTATCAGTAGGACCTGGCTTTGTTGCTGTGGTGTTGTCTCACCTCTGCCGTGGAAAACATTGACCCAATGGTCTGCAAAAGATATGAATAGCTACTCTAGGTGTCCTCCATGGCATGCTCCTAACCGTACAGTGAACATTGCAAGGAGTGGTCCACATTCTCCACCCTGCCAGCTAGGTATTTTTCAGCGAGGCTGAGGGCACCCCATCAGCTCCCTAAAGGCAGCAGAATCCACTAAGTGGTACAGCAGTGACTGTCCCGCTATAAATTTAGCCAGGTGAGAATTAAGCTTGCACACTAGTAGATTGCTGGGTTATAGAGTTTTTTTCTATACCCTCAGCCACAAGTCCTCTCGGCAATCAAGTGGATAAGGTGAGTTTGTATTTTTTTAACCAGATTAGCCCATAAAAGGCCTTAATTGTAATTTCAAATGTTGCGATCAACGATGAACGGGGCATCTGCAGGGTTCAATGATGAGGGTAGTGCAATCGTCACTCTACGTCATTGTGCCTGCTACATACAAAGGAATGCGCTTTGTCACAAATTGAAACTGAGCAGTTCAGTGTAAAGAACACTTTATAGCGCATCCTCACCTTTTGTGGACTTGCAGGAACAGAATCTGTCAGAGTAAATGTCCATATTCTCACTGCTCCTGCTGATAATAAAAACTCCCAAAAACAATATAGTAACATACTAGCATAGTTTATAAGGCTGAAAAAAAACATCTGTCCATCCAGTTCGGCCTGTTATCCTGCAAGTTGGTTCCAGAGGAAGTGAAAAAAACCCCTGCGAGGTATGGGTTGAGATGAGTATGTTTGTACTCATTTCCCCAAACCCTACCCAGTGTTGTCAGCAGCTTATGGTATAAAAAACCTTCTCACCGATTCCCTTTAAATGTAGGTTTCTGAGAGATTATATCTTTGAAAAAACTCCTGACAAGCCTGTCTGCCCCATAGGCTGAATTTAATCAGAGTAAAGCCTCATTCACACGTAAGTGTTTCACGGACGTGTGCTGTACGTGTTCTCCACGGATAGCATACGTCCCCATTCATTTCAACGTGTGTATTCAGACATCAGTGTTTTAGCACGGTTCGTGGGTCCGTGTTTTTAGCACGAATGCATGTCCTATCTTGATCTGTGTTCCCAGATCCCTCACGCCCATTATAGTCAATGAGTTAGTGAAAACCACGGATCCTTCACGGATGTCATCCATGTTACATCCGTGTTTCACGGATCATTAAGAAGAGATGCTTTGAAAATTATTTTTCAGCTGTTCAGTGTCAGTGAAACATGGATGCAACACGGATGGCAAAACACGGACCCAACATGGATCCTTCACGGACAGCTTCATGGATGCCTCACTGACCACCTGCTCACGCATTTGAGCACGGACACGGACTTGTGAATGAGGCTTAAGTATAAAGCTGTAGCCTGCTCTCAATATATGCATTGGACCAGAAGAAGTGAGTGGGCTCAGCATGCATGTTGGTACCTGCATCCCTGGATTTAATGGAGGCCTTTAAGGCACCAAAAATGACAAAGGCAGAGTGGACCCGGCATGTTGAACCAACACTCCCTGAATTTTATGGTGGCTATTATTGCACACAACAGGTAGGAATTAGTGTTAGGTTCCCGTCTTAAAGAGATCGCCTTGACGTTTGGCAGACGGGCCCAAATAATTTTGTACAAAATGTATTTGCCAAGATTCTCAATTTTGCAAAATCTATTACTGTGGCAATATTGTACGTTATTTGGTTTGCAGAGTGCTGCTGCATTGTGTTTTTTTCCTTTGTGTCTCTAGCCATGGCAGCGTGCACCTGCACATTGGATGTGCTGACTGACCCCCTTTTTTTGCAATCTTTGAAAAAAGGTCAGGTATGCGTCTGTGTAAAGGCTTGGAGAGGTTCAATAGGCAAGATAATAGACCATACACCTAGATATACAATAGCTAGAATAGACAATTATTGCTGCTCATTTCCTTTCCTGCATGGGCCCCAAAAAATCTGTAATTCGTACACAATAGGACCACTTTTTATTGGGAACCAATGAATATCTCATCTAGTGAAGAAAGAATCAACCCTCCCACACATGGGAAGAACATACGACCCCTCTGCAGATCTTATCTTGGTTGGCTTCTCACAGTGATCCAACCACAGTGATGATCACTAGTGAATAGCCAACTTTATGTTTTGAAGTTCTAGTTTGGTGTTCCATCATAGAATTCCGTTATGGCCCGTGGTTACGGAATCCATAATGGAATTGCCAGAAAACGCCAACCCCGAACTGGAACTTCAAAACATGAAGGTCGCTCATCACTAATGATCACACTATACATAGCATTTCAAGTCATACTTACAGACTCAGTACTTACCTGAAAATTTACATGTAATAAATAGCCTAAGGTAATTTCTGATGTTGATGCTCCAAACTGCACAAAGTTTATTGGTTCCTTGAAAATAGTTCAGTAGTTCCAAAGTCTAGATATATACGTACAATTTTTATTGTTGTTATAAAACCAAATATACCATATGTACGTAGTTCATTTATGAATGTATATCCAAAACGTCATGATATATTGTAAAACTGGTTCAAAATGAATTTATGCTAGCTATTTGTCTTCTAATAATAGTACGCCTGCAGCTATTAAGGTTTTCCATGGCCATATACTGTATAATAACATCACGATCTACACGAACCTTCTAAGGGTTGTCTTATCGTCTAACCATAACCTTGTTCGAAGGGCTGTCAACCCCTGTGTGTTTATACAATGCATCACATAAAAGAAGGAGGGTGCTTCTACACTATTTAGGGGCATTTTTTTGGATTATAAAAAGATCCATAAAGTTCAAGTTTTTACAACCATTTTTTGGGGTGGCATTTTCTTAGCCACTTTGGGGCACATTTTAGATAAGCCCTATACCTGGCGGTGGATCCACTGCAGTTATGAAGAGCTGCCAGCCTCTACACAACTTTGGCGGATCCACCGCCACTTCTAAATGTAAGGCAGATTCCCTCCTCTTATATTTAGACCATTTTATATGCCTAAACCAGGAGTAGAAAATGTTAAATTAGACGAGCCTGCTGGCCCGACCCCTTCCCTGCCCACGCCATTACCACTTTTTAAGATGAGAAGTCGCAGATTGCGACACAAAGGAACTTTACGTCGCACTCTACGCCAAGGAATATGCCCAATTTAGGCATATTTCTGTTTGATAAATGGCCCTCTTAATGTTTTACTTGATTTTTCAAGACTTTATCCTGTAGAAAAGTCTACTGGGGAACCACCTAAAATGCCATAGCCAGAGTATACTATGGTTGTAAAAACGCCAACTGACAGAAAAATACCCAGAGTCTGTCTGAACACAAGTGTTTGAAGAGTGTTTGATAAGTTCCCATTGGCTAATATAAAGCATCGGGACGTACTGTTTTTGTTATTTAAAATAAAATAACATTTAGAAAAATCCTACTGTGTGTGCGCACCATCTCTGTAATGTCCTTACATCAAGTGTATTAAAGAATTTATAACCTATTGCACAAACAAAGGAATATGTTAGTGGTCGTATCCTGAAATCTACCATTGACCACATGGATGTCTGTAGAATAATAATAATAATAACAACAACAATAAATCACAGTTCATGTTGCTAATGCAATGCTCGAAATATGTATAAAATAATGTGCAAATGTGTTATTTCATCTATGTACACCTACCTCACAGGGGTTTTTTGCCTTCCTCTGGATCAACTTGTAGGATAACAGGCCGAACTGGATGGACAGAGGGCTTTTTTCAGCCTTATAAACTATGTTACTGTGTTACAAAAATATATGTAAAATATTACTGCTCCTATGTACAATAATATAACTATAGTGTTGAGCGAGCACCCCTGTGCTCGTATGCTCGGGTGCTCTGGCCGAGCACTCGAGCGTAATGTTAGTCAATGGGACTAAACCAGGCACCCCCTGATCGGAAGAGGGGGGGGGGTGTCTGGTTAATAGAAAAAGGTCAGAATCGCGACTTCTCCTCTTTTACTCCTTTCACTCGAAAAAGTATGCTAATTAACTGAATTTGTACGCATTAGCACACAATGAGTACGCATTAGCATACAAATTCGTACGCATTAGTGTACAAATCAACATTACAGTGTGGGGAAGAGACTCGAGCATTGCGCTCGAGTACACTCGGTGTTCGGCCGAACACCGAGCGGACCCGGGCGTAGGTATGCTCGGCCGAACAGCGAGTTCGGTTGAGCATGCTCGCTCAACACTAATAACTACTATAATACTTCTCCTATGTACAATAATATAACTACTATAATACTGCTCCTATGTACAAGAATATAACTACTATAATACTGCTCCTATGTACAAGAATATAACTACTATAATACTGCCTCCTATGTACAAGAATATAACTAATATAATACTGCCTCCTACGTACAAGAATATAACTACTATAATACTGCTCCTATGTACAAGAATATAACTACTATAATACTGCTCCTATGTACAAGATTATAACTACTATCATACTGCTCCTATGTACAAGAATATTACTACTATCATACTGCTCCTATGTACAAGAATATAACTACTATAATACTGCTCCTATGTACAAGAATATAACTACTATAATACTGCTCCTATGTACAATAATATAACTACTATAATACTGCTCCTATGTTCAAGAATATAGCTACTATAATACTGCCTCCTATGTACAAGAATATAACTACTATAATACTGCTCCTACGTACAAGAATATAACTACTATAATACTGCTCCTATGTACAAGAATATAACTACTATAATACTGCTCCTATGTACAAGAATATAACTACTATAATACTGCTCCTATGTACAAGATTATAACTACTATCATACTGCTCCTATGTACAAGAATATTACTACTATCATACTGCTCCTATGTACAAGAATATAACTACTATAATACTGCTCCTATGTACAAGAATATAACTACTATAATACTGCTCCTATGTACAATAATATAACTACTATAATACTGCTCCTATGTTCAAGAATATAGCTACTATAATACTGCCTCCTATGTACAAGAATATAACTACTATAATACTGCTCCTACGTACAAGAATATAACTACTATAATACTGCTCCTATGTACAAGAATATAACTACTATAATACTGCTCCTATGTCAAGATATAACACTTAATACTGCTCCTATGTACAAGAATATAACTACTATAATACTGCCTCCTATGTACAAGAATATAACTACTATAATACTGCTCCTATGTACAAGAATATAACTACTATAATACTGCTCCTATGTACAAGAATATAACTACTATAATACTACCTCCTATGTATATGAATATAACTACTATAATACTGCTCCTATGTACAATAACATAACTACTATAATACTGCTCCTATGTAAAAGAATATAACTACTATAATACTGCTCCTATGTAAAAGAATATAACTACTATAATACTGCTCCTATGTACAAGAATATAACTACTATAATACTGCTCCTATGTACAAGAATATAACTACTATAATACTGCTCCTATGTACAAGAATATAACTACTATAATAATGTCTCCTATGTACAAGAATATAACTACTATAATACTACCTCCTATGTATAAGAATATAACTACTATAATACTGCTCCTATGTACAAGAACATAACTACTATAATACTGCTCCTATGTACAAGAATATAACTACTATAATACTGCTCCTTATGTACAAGAATATAACTACTATAATAGTGTCTCCTATGTACAAGAATATAACTACTATAATAGTGTCTCCTATGTACAAGAATATAACTACTATAATAGTGTCTCCTATGTACAAGAATATAACTACTATAATACTGCTCCTATGTACAAGAATATAACTACTATAATACTGCTCCTATGTACAAGAATATAACTACTATAATACTGCTCCTATGTACAAGAATATAACTACTATAATACTGCTCCTATGTACAAGAATATAACTACTATAATACTACCTCCTATGTATAAGAATATAACTACTATAATACTGCTCCTATGTACAAGAACATAACTACTATAATACTGCTCCTATGTACAAGAATATAACTACTATAATACAAATCCTATGTAGAAGAATATAACTACTATAATACTGCTCTTATGTACAAGAATATAACTACTATAATAATGTCTCCTATGTACAAGAATATAACTACTATAATACTGCTTCTATGTACAAGAATATAACTACTATAATACTGCTCCTATGTACAAGAATATAACTACTATAATACTGCTCCTATGTACAAGAATATAAATACTATAATACTGCTCCTATGTACAAGAATATAACTACTATAATACTGCTCCTATGTAAAAGAATATAACTACTATAATACTGCTCCTATGTACAAGAATATAACTACTATAATACTGCTCCTATGTACAAGAATATAACTACTATAATAATGTCTCCTATGTACAAGAATATAACTACTATAATACTACCTCCTATGTATAAGAATATAACTACTATAATACTGCTCATATGTACAAGAACATAACTACTATAATACTGCTCCTATGTACAAGAATATAACTACTATAATACTGCTCTTATGTACAAGAATATAACTACTATAATAGTGTCTCCTATGTACAAGAATATAACTACTATAATAGTGTCTCCTATGTACAAGAATATAACTACTATAATACTGCTTCTATGTACAAGAATATAAACTACTATAATACTGCTCCATGTACAAAATAACTACTATAATACTGCTCCTATGTACAAGAATATAACTACTATAATACTGCTCCTATGTACAAGAATATAACTACTATAATACTGCTCCTATGTACAAGAATATAACTACTATAATACTGCCTCCTATGTTAGAAGAATATAACTACTATAATACTGCTCCTATGTACAAGAATATAACTACTATAATACTGCTCTATGTACAAGAATAACTACTAATATCATCTGCTCCTATGTACAAGAATATAACTACTATAATACTGCTCCTATGTACAAGAATATAACTACTATAAGACTGCTCCTATGTACAAGAATATAACTACTATAATACTGCTTCTATGTACAAGAATATAACTACTATAATACTGCTCTATTCAAGATATAATACTATAAACTGCCTCCTATGTACAAGAATATAACTACTATAATACTGCTCCTATGTACAAGAATATAACTACTATAATACTGCTCCTATGTACAAGAATATAACTACTATAATACTGCTCTTATGTACAAGAATATAACTACTATAATACTGCTCCTATGTATGAGAATATAACTACTATAATACTGTTCATATGTATGAGAATTCAACTACTACGAGCATCTGTGCTCACAGGAAGATGTTGTCAGGCACAGATCACTGCAGCTAACATAGGACCCAAGTTAGTATCCTGGTGGCTATGCCCCGTGTTACAGTACCTCCCCTCGTACACCTCTTTTTCTTTGGCCTAGATGGTGAAGTGTTTTAAGAAGAACAGGTGCCTATATGTACTCACAGTTTCTGAAGATATCTCCTCAGGACCAAATCCTTTCCAGTCCACCAAATAAAGGGTATTCCCTAGAACTTTCTTCACGTCAAAGATGCTTTTTATCTCTTACTCATCTTCAAAGCCATCTGTAGTAGGGGCAGAAACAGATCCTCTGGAACATTGGTTGAGAACCAGTGTTTTGTGGAGAAGAACATAGAACTAGAGGAAATAAAGAGGATGATGGGGGTGGAAGGCGCAACTTGTAGCAGATAGCTCTTTAAAAGGGTCTATGAATAAAGGTGCAACATGTAAGAAGGTAAAGTTAGTGAGATGTTCTCTATGAACAGCCAAACATTGCCCCCAGGGTAATACTGTAGTGGGAACCTGCGCCTCTGATATGCAAACTTCTTCATGCAGGTGGTCTCCTGTACCAAGGGTGATTGGTACAGGAGATTGGTACAGATCACAGGATGACCTGAAGATGGGGACAGGTTGATAATACGGTAGAGTCCTTTGTACCGTACTGTATGAAAACTCACTCGTGTGAAAGAGGCCTAAAGCAGAGTGGCCAGAGTGGAATACTTGATTTTTAGCGATTCGTTATAAATTAATTCAGAATGAATCAAATTTCTTGATTAGTTGCTGAATCGAATCTTTATAAATTTCGCTCATTTCTAGTCATCGGTGTCAGAATACCAGTCATCATTCCTTGCGTCCCTACAGGATAAGAAAAAATCAAGAGTTAATGAGACCCTATGGTCCCAATATCTCTTTTTGGCACAGCGTAGTATACTAATTGAGCTAATAAGAAATGGATGTCCTATGGCAAGACTATTAAAGCCATTGAATGTAAAATCCTTGATATTGGCAGGGGTTGACCCCAACATCATCCTATCTACACCATATTTGAATGATTTAATGGGACTACAGTGGTGTTTTTAGAGCCCTCTGTGGCTCAAATTCAGTATTTAGACAGTGGTTCTAAATTCTTCTGTCTGGTTAGAAACTTTTTCAATTCCTTGCTATAAGAGTGTTCCCATTTCTTCATTTCCATATATAATATATGTATTTATGGCCTCATTTAGGTGGACAGTGAAGACTAGTAAGTAGTTAATCCCGATATCTTAGGCCGAAATGCAATAGGAACACTGTATGGTTTCATACCTACTGGAGATACTTCAGATCCAAGGTGACCCTGAAGTGTTTTCAAGACCTTCAACTTCAAAGTTTTCAAGTACTTCAAAACTGTTGGGCTTATTAAAGGGGTTATCCCACGAATAATGTAAAAAATGAAAATCAGATATCGTATAGTACATGACAACCTGTTCCTAACAAAGCTAGAACCAGCCCTGTACCTCAAATGGATCCAGAGTTCTCCCCATTCATTGCTCTGCTAGATTTATATCAAGCTGACAGCTCAAGGGGAGTGTCTTTTCTGCTGCAGCTAAGGAGGCGTGTCTCGGCTCTCCCTATCACAGCTCAGGGGGCGTGTCTCAGCTCTCCCTACCACAGCTCAGGAGGCGTGTCTCAGATCTCCCTATCCCAGCTCAGGGGGCGTGTCTCAGCTCTCCCTATCACAGCTCAAGAGGCAGTTAAAAGTTGAAACTGAGCATGTGTGGCCTGCTCAGTGAATAGGTCAAAGAAATAAGAAATTAAGTGGCGCTTTACAGATAGATTTTATTGAATAACTCAGTAGCTGTACAACATTTTTAATGACATGCAATTACAAATGTATTCAGATCCAGGTGCTGGTTTGAAAACTGTAGAATATTTTTTGTGGGACAACCCCCTTTAAGTATATTAAAGGCTTACTTGTCAGTGATCTAACAATGGCGATGGGGAGACAGAGCTGCACACTGGCTGGTCAGATTGTCTATCTAACAACAAGTATCATACATGGGTCCTGTTCTAATTAATTGGACTTATGAAAAATACTTTTTGGGCTTAAAATAGCTGCCTCAGTGTCCAGTTGTATCCCTCCCGCCCAATGTCAGATCAGATGGACCTCTTTAAATTCAGGCGCACATGCATCTAGGACCCCATTCCAATGGTATGATTACAATAGCTCTATAACTGCTATAATCTAGAGCATGTATTTTCTGACAATCTGCAGAAGAATGGAGCAGCCATCAGATGACAGCTATTCACTCTCTGTAATGGAATGGAACAGCCGGTGGTCGACATAGAATGGCAGGAGACCTTTTCGAAAGATCAAAATTGGCCCCACATTATCTTGTATCAGGTGTTTGTTTCTCCTTTTGTTCCATGCCTCTTGACCCAATATCCCATCCTCTTGGCTGGGTCCCCACTATTTCATCTGCTATGGTATGGAATTATGTAAAATGTATAGTTTACAGTAGAAATAGGGTCCACATGGGCATGTCATACTGTACCACCACCAGCACCGCCAAAACAGGTCACATATCTATTGCATGTTAAAGGAAATGCGTCACCATACATTTTATCTGTCAGTTAAAACCAGATAGAGACATCCTTTTTATCTTATCTGTTTTTATTTTCTGGTTGAAAATTTCTGCATTCTATTACCTGAACATGTTTATGGGGGCGACCATCTTGCCTGGACTGTTCTTAACAGCATTTAGAACGCATTCAAAAAATTGCTTTTTGGCAGCCCCAAGGTCCATAGACACAATGGACAGGAGAGGACCTCTTTGACTTCTATGGGAGGCTTTTGTATACATGCTCTGTGACCTGTGCACAGGTCAGCATACAAGGGGCAAATACTTTCTAAGCTGTGACAATGACCTATTGTGTATGGTGGATCCTGTGTTATCTATACACAGAGGTGGTATCATTACAGGCAAGATTACAATGAGGTAACTGCAGTAAAGTGATCCGTACAAACCAAGAAGTGGCGCCAATTATTAGACATAGTGCCCAGTGCAAAAACTTCTGAACTTTTGTTTAAATGTAGATGTTGACAATTAAAAATAACCATAAAAAATTCTTTAAAAATATGTAAAACATAAGACTGATTTAAACAATAGGTCATTTTCTGATAACACATTCCTTTTAGGAGTACAAATATTTCACCTTTATGCCTTTCTCCTTTGTTTGTTTAAGAAAAGATGATTGACCTCAGGGAGATCAACCATCATCACCACAGAGACACCATCACGAGTCTCAACGTTGGTGAATCTAAAACAAGGCTCCCTGGGAAAAGCAATATGCAAATAAAAGAAGACCCCAGAGCCACCATCACATGTCTCAACGACGGTCAAACTAGCCAGGCCTTTCACCGGGAAGGAACAACCAAGGGAAGGGTAGTCCCCAAAAGAAGACCACCTATGCCAAAACATGGTATCCATGTTAAATAATCGTTTACTAGACATTGCTCCCACTTGCCAGATTCCTACTCCACACTGATGAGGGGCAAATACCCCGAAACAGCTGTCTGTGGATGGATACCATGTTTTGGCATAGGTGGTCTTCTTTTGGGGACTGCCCTTCCCTTGGTTGTTCCTTCCCGGTGAAAGACCTGGCTAGTTTGACCGTCGTTGAGACACGTGATGGTGGCTCTGGGGTCTTCTTTTATTTTCTCCTTTGTTTGAGCTGGAAGAATCGCATATTGAGAACACTTATTAACAAGATGCAAAAGGCTGCCCAAGTCTCCCAATAAGAGCTGCCTTAGACGTCTTGTGTAGTACCCCACAACTGGGTGTACTACAAATTGTATTGTGTGATATGTTTTATTTTTTGCTTCTGGTGGTTATTTCCAGTAAGAGAGGATGGCAAGGGTTAACCAGAAACAGAGCTAACCACCCTGTCCCTCCCTTTTTGGGAGGAGTGTGCTGGTCCTGCTCCCTGCCAAGAGGGGACTTCCTGTCCAGAAAGGAAGCATACTACAGTGCTCCTGCTCCTGATACAGATTTTGCCAGAGAGAACTACTCCAATTGTCCTCAAGTAAAGCCTTAAGATTACAGACAGCAGCATGAACTGCTACATTAGCATCTTCAGACATCTACTGCTGTAAGGGGAGGGATTTCAAATAACCTCAAGGCCACCATCACCTATGTGCTTTATTGCCACCTACCAACCTGCCTCCATATACTTGTTGGTGCCAGAGAGAAGAGTTGGACTTAAAGCCTGCTACTGTGTGTATTTCAAGTTCTACGTTGTACTTAATTAAAAAAAAAAAAGACTATAGTTAATTTTAACTCTAGCCTCATTCTTCAGAAAACTATATTTCCACTGTGCTGATCCTGAGGGAGCAATGGCTTGAGGGAGTACACAGTGACAAACACTTCTTCGGGCCATTACCACTCCTGTCCTCCACACCAGCTCCTCCGGGAATCGCTGCACTTGTCACACGTGTAGGCATCAGTTGCATACATAGAGAAGTAAGGGCCCCATAGCAAGGATCAAACCAGGCCCCCACACAGGACAGAAGGGTTTCTGCCTAAACCCCTTTCAATGACCCTTGGGCCATTTTTCCACTGCCTCATTTGCGTAAAATTGTTCCTTTAGAGGGTAGAGTCCTGACCAAGTTTTCACCTCCAGTAGAAGAGGAGATAATCCCAACTAAGACTGGGCCCCCTCTTGCCCTGGACCACATAGCAGTCGCATGTTCTGTTCTATTAGATATGGAGGATGTGAGAGCATCTATAGATCCTGTGAGCTATCACTGTAAATCATGGGTCCATAATAGAGTCAAGATGTAGCTTTCACCATGGTGTGATTTGCCATAAGAGAAATCATATCAGGTACATCATTCAGAATGCAGAGACTTCTACCTAGTACATGATAATGGTTGGACCCTGTGATTTTGGTGGGACTGGTAGACCATCTAATGTGTATATATGATATAGAGTGTTTAATTTGAATTTTAACATGCTCTGTCCTTTGCCTCCCTACAACCTTTGACTCTGGGCCAAGTTCATACCTCCAAGAAGCAAAAGCTATGGACTAGCCAGTGCCAGGGATTCCTCTCTCCAAGAGCCACGTAAGATTTGCCTAGTCTGTCTCTATGCTATAGTAGAACCCTGTATCCATACAGTAAGTTAATGATGGCCATGCTTTAAAGCCATCTCCTCAACTGGTTGGTGATTTGAGGACAGCTCATCTGGAAGCCTCCGAACATTGAACCATTCATTATCCTTTAGAGCATTTTTATGATAGGCCGATTGGAACTATTTTCTGTACAGATATTATGACTGTGTCATCTATCTGGGCAATAGACCAATTCATCTTTTTATAGTCTGTATTAAGCTCTGGTTTATGACCCCAGTTGATTGACCAATAAACAAGCAATAAAACACTACATTAGACTGTGAAACCTCTGTTGTTCCACTTCATGTTCACTGTATAACGAAAGACGTCAAATTTCTACTGTGTTTTGTGTCATACTTTCAGAAGATTGTCAAAATCTTTGTCGTCATTGAATAAGAAAATATGTGTTGGTCATATAATGCTACACAGGTGCATGGTTAGTTATATTACCCTCTCTGAAACATGCAAGTGCTATGGGGACCAGGACAAGAGGGGGCCCAGTCTTAGCTGGGATTATCTCCTCTTCTACTGGAGGTGAAGACTTGGTCAGGACTCTTCCCTCTAAAGGAACAACTTGTAGCAAATGAGGCAGTGGAAAAATGGCCCAAGGGTCATTGAAAAGGGTTTAGGCGGAAACCCTTCTGTCCTGTGTGTGGGTGGGTGAGTGGGGGGCTGGTTTGATCCTTGCTATGGGGCCCTTACTTCTCTATGTACGCCACTGATTTTACCCAAACCTAAAGTACTTTGAATGCCCAGGTAAGTCTCTCTCAATTTCCCCAAATAGAATCTTAAAAAATACAGATTCTGGTGAATTTTTTTTAAAACTCAGGTCAAATTTTGATTCTAAAGAATCGATTCAATCATCTCTAGTACCAGCCATCTGCTACTGTAGACTATACAAATGAACTGTGGAAATTTCCTATAACTCGCTATTACTGGTGGAACACTGCCTACCATAGTAATAAGTCCACTGCACATCTGAATAAGATTTGCTTCTTGGGGAGCATTCCCTCCTTTTTGTGCAGCAGGATCCTCTATTGTCCTTAAAGGGGTTGTCCGAGTTATAAAAAAAAAATATATAGCACTGTAAATCTGATAGGCTGCAATATATAACTAGGTTAAGCAAGTTTTAGGCAAAAAAAAGCTATATTTCCTCATTTCCCTGGTTCTCTTCTGTCCTTTGTTTACCTGAAGTAATAACAATCTCTGCCCCTCCCCCCTCTCTGTAAAGGGAGTGAATACAAGAGCTGAGTGACATGTCTGCCTGCTGGAATACTCAGCAGCATGTTGTATGTGTAGGACTACAAGTCCCAGCTGTACAATGACACTGCTGGTACAGTACATACAGGAACCTCCCCCTACCTTTCTGCTCTGCAGAACTCCTCTGTCAGCTCATGTGCCCAGCATTTCTCTCCTCACTGCCTACAGTTACTGTAGTAAAGTCTTCAGCCCTGTGCTGGCTGAAGGGGTTAATGTTTTATCTGAAAAAATCCAGGGAGAAGGAGACACAGAGCAGCCGGCAATTCAGCTAGTGCAGGGGGGCGTGGGACGGCACAGTGACGTCTCGTGTACAGGCTGTTATCTCTTGGTGCACGAATACAAGATTAGCAGGCAGGGAAGGTGACATCACAGGTCATGTGACCCTGAGGGAAATCTGAGAAAGGAGCAGCTTTGGAAACACAAAGTACATTTATAAGCTGTTATATTTCACTAGTTAAAAACATATATGGAACAAAAAAATTACTTGGGCAACCCCTTTAAAGGTCTTCTGCCTTGAATATAATATCACAATATATTAAATATATTGTTATTCAACAATATAACAATATCTAACAATTTTTCAATCAGAAAAATGTTCTTATGTAGACATTACTGTTACACACTTGTTATGATGCCGCCTGGTGACCTTTAAATTCTCTTTCAAAACATCCGCCAAAGGTGTCCAGGGCCGGTGGTCGCGTGTGCTCAGTAGCTCAGTCCAACTATTGGTGCACTTCTGGTTGAGTAATTCCTGCTCTTGTAGAACCAACCAGTAAAAAACAGCGCTAGAGGTGACTTCTCACTGACCCTGGGACTATTAGACGGACTAAATCGAAAAAATAATACTTGGGACTCCCGATAAAGTATGAAATTGCAGGGGTGCCATAATAAGTATGTAAAAGAAATATCTACAAACAGAAACATTCATTTAAAAAAAATAAAAAAAAAATTAAATGAAATGGTCGCTCACTTTTCACACAACTTTGCATAAATCAATAGTTTATGAGACAGTAAGAAATGTTGTAATGTGTCTTATCAGAGAACAGTGTATTGCTTTTCTGTTATCGGTTGTCCTTCTCCCCCTCTCCTGATGCCTAACCTAACTTTTTTTCAGAAATTTCTGCTGAACATATCTCAAGAGTGAGCAGATCATAAATGGATCAATAAAAGTCTGGGGGGGGGGGGGTGAGCAGGTGCCGAATGCACAAACAATGAGACTGTGCCAGCTAAATCTAGTTTCTATCCCAGTCCCTAGTGATTTATTAACATCCATACAGGTTAGTACTTCTCTGTAATATCTTCTTTGATCCTGATCCTGCTTCTGAGTGGGAGAAAGTTAAGAAGTAGATTCTCCTCTACTTTCTGTGTGCAGTGGATGGGAGAAGTGTCCATCTACCAAATCTGGCAGAACTGAAAACTAGAGAAATAGGATACAGATGAGAAAACTGCTAAAAGAAAGGCCAAAAACATGTCCTACAATGGTCAGAAATAGTGGTATTCCTCATGTACACATACTGTACTATTCATTAATGTAAAGTTTGTTGAAACTCTAGGTAGGTTTTCTGTCAGGAAAATAAGGCTCTGTCTAGAAAGATATATTAACCCCTTAATAGCTCCAGTTCTTCCCGACTGCCTTTACTGTATATCGCTGTGCACAGGATGGCTTTTGCAGTTGGAGGAAATAAAAAATAACATGCCTATTAGTGCCATCTGCCAGCCACTTTACATTGGAGCTGAGCATATTTAAATTATACCTGATGATGAAGGAGAAGGTAATGATAGTCTGCTATTTATATTGCCCCTCTGATAAAAGATAGGTAAATCCCAAAGCACAAAATGTCTTAAGCTGTCTCCAAGCTGACCGAACCCCACAGCCCCAGAAAACTTCCCCACCAGAACTAGCTCCATCCAGACCAGTGATGCTCTTGGTCTACTCCATTTCAGTGGTGGTCAGCACTATTCCTGGAACCTCCTCCACAATTAGCCAACTGTATTGTAATGGTACAGTATTTTTAAGTGACTGATTGGTTCTCCCCTTTAATTCTGTTTAATACTCTGCGTAATACAAGTTTCCCTTGTAATGAAGTGGGTTAGAGAGAAACCCATCCCCCATTGTGCTGATAAGACCACATTCCTGAGTGATCTCAGAGACATGCGTGATGCACACTGGAGGAGGGGCTAACAGGTTAAAACTCTGCTACCCACCTTGTCTCATGAGACTCCACCAGGCCTCCATGTGAGTATGACATGCCCTATTTCTCTTGTAGACTCTGGGGTGTCAGTCATGTGTTATAACAGGGGTAGACAGCCATGGATTATAACATGGTCAACGTCTCCACCTTATTTAGGCTAGTGATGTATATTTACTTTTTATTATTTTGTATGGGATTTTTTTGTGCATCTTATATTTAATCACTTAATAAATATAATTATTAACGCAGCCTGCATAAGCTTATTCATTCTCAAATCTTTCGAATTCACTTTACATTACACAACTGTTGCTTGTCTGATTTGTAGTTACTGAGTTAGTTCCCGGTCTGTTCCATGATGACTTGGTTTCTCTTGAAAAACAAAATCACCGCTCCCTTTCAGAGGTTCACCACGCTGGTCCAGGTAGCCCTCCATACAGACAGCTGTCATGCCCCTTTCTCCACAGGAATTAACTTTTCCAGGCACCAGCACAGTGTGGTTCTAATTGGAAGATAAGGCCCCTTTCACACCTGCAGTGTGGGGCTCTGGCCGGCTGTTCCGGTGGGTGAACAGCCCGCCGGGTCCGTGCTGCCGCAGGTGCACATGTGGGGCCGGAACCGCGCTCCGGCCCCTTTCGCTGTAATGGGGGCAGGTCACGGATCCGGCCGCAGCACAGCAACCCCCTGCTGAGCGGCGGCGGGAATGAAAATACAACCTGTTCTCCCACCGGAACAGCCTGCCGAAGCCTCATGCCGCAGGTGTGAAAGTAGCCTTGGAGCCCAGGCCTAATTGTTTTGCAGGCCAAAAGCATGGCCGATATGTACTATGCTGATTCACACTCTACCTTACTGGTGCCAACCTCCTCCTTTATCAGCTACAGATGCAGCCAAGCTAAACTTGATGGTTAACAAGTTAAGTAAAGAATGGCAATGGATTACAATGGCTTTTGTCACAAGATATCCAAGATAACACTGTGCAATGTGTTATCAGAGTCAAGTTTACCTCGGTCTGTACTCATTATCCCTCCCACTGTGGTGACCCTGCCCACCAAAACCGCTGACTACGTATATCTTCTCCCAGTAGGGCTAGACTGTTCCTGGTCCTTCTTACTATTCATACCTCACTCTTTTATGGCCAACAGTCATAATGACTATCTATTGTGCAGCCAACCATCAACGGGCTGTTTTGGTGGCATCTTGCGGCATGGTGACCAGACGTCTGGACAACTTACAAGGCAAGAAGACACAAGAACACCAGATCTGCCAGATTTTTATCCATAAATACCTTACTAAATCAAATGTATTACTGAGCTTAGTTCTAGCTTGTACATTGATTTGATACCAGAAAGCAAGCAGAATTCTAAACTTAGATGGAGAAGAATACTGATACAAATATAAAGTGTGTGCCGAAGAACGTTCCTCCCTTTATTTATGGCTTATATCATGTGACTAGAGGTTAAATGTCCATTTATAACTCATAGGCTGTAGAATGCAGGTCATTAAGGTTTATCATACTTCTGTATTTCACAATTACAGTATTAATCTTAATTGAGGAAATACACCTACCTGCGCCACTTATACATCCTCCTGTGAAATGAACAGACACCCTTTAAGGGGAGATATACTCTTGTAGCACATTTTGTATTTTTCCACTGCATCTAAAATGAAAAAGGAAGCAACTCTGCAAACAGTCATGATTAGAGATGAGCGAATCCTAAAAGATTCGGGGATTCGGTATTCGGGCCGAATACCACCGCGGGATTCGTGGATTCGGGCCGAATCACAAATCCCATTAAAGTCTATGGGAGACCCGAATCTTTTTGCAGGGGCCAAAGGTTCTGCACAGTCAAGTTTGCCCCAACATGTGAAAACCTCAGAAAATCATGGAAACACCTTGGAAATGCATAGGAAACACCAGGGGCAGCATGTAGGGATGCCTCTGAGGCTCCCTAAGGGCTTATTCAGACGTCCATTTGGTGTTGTCCTTGTTTTGTGGATCCGCAATTTGCAGATCCACAAAACACGGACAGCGGCCCATGTGCAGTCCGCAATTTGCGGAACGCACATGATAGAAATGCCTTTTCCTGTCCGTGGATCCGGACAAGAATAGGACATGTTCTATTTTTTTCCGGACCCACGGAACGGAAGTGCGGATGCGGACGGCACACAGTGTGCCGTCCGCATCTTTTGCGGCCCCATTGACTGTGAATGGGTCCGCACCTGGTCCACAAATTGCGGATCAGATGCGGACGATTTTTGCAAACGTGTGAATGAGGCCTGAGGCTGATGCTGCAGGTCCCTACCTTATGTAAATTTAGGTCACATGTCACTGCCAGCCAATCACTGCTGGGGAGGTATAGGGGCTGTTACATCACAGCAGGCGTTCCCACAGGCTTCCCTTTGATGCTGATTGGCTGAAAAAACGGGCATTTCAAATTGGCAGTGACTCACGAATCTTCACGAATCCGCGCTGCCTCGGGATGCTGAGCCGAGCCGAAGCGGGCAAGATTCGCGCGAATCCCGAATCTTGCCGCTCCGGCTCGCTCATCACTAGTCATGATTTTAAAAAACTCTCATCTTTTTCTTTATACAGCTCCTATACAGACCTTTTGGTCTCCATGGCTACAGACTACAAAAAGAACCATTTGTGTAGTCATGTGTTAATCTGTTTCCTCTGACTTCACTTCTCAAGGCCCAACAGATAGTAAAGTAGGGGTAGAGGGATACAGTAATCCAAGATTGGTGGGTCAGACTACACACAGGGCTTCTTTGTAGTCTGTAACCATGGAAACACTCAGGTCTGCATATAGTATGATATTTATTATGCAAGTGTATTCATTTAAGAGTAAATTGTACATCTTTTGAGCATATGGATGGGCAGCATGTTGGCTCAGTGATTAGCACTGGTGCCTTGCAGCACTGGAGTCCTGAGATCGAATCCAACCAAACTTCTGCCTGAAGTTTGCATGTTCTCCCCGTTTTTGTGGGGGTTTCCTCCCACACTCCAAAGACTTACTGATAGGAACCTTAGATTGTGAGTCCCATTGGGAATTTCTGTAAAGTGCTGTGGAATATAGTAGGGCTATATAAGTGCATGAAATAAATAAGGAGCATTAACTTCATTCAAGCATTTAAGGGATAAAGGAAGAACCACAGACCGAAAGTCTGCCAAATCATCAGAAGGCCCTCAGTTCTGACTACTAGATCTGAGTGGAGACTATTACTATTAGATACTGCTTCTAGGGTAGAATGCAGTGCAGCATTGGAGTACCGTACAGCACCACATGGAGATTTTATAGGCCCATTTATATTATCCATAGGACATCCCGTTTTCTGAAGTCCCCTCACATCTCCCCAATTTGCAATGTCTGGATAAATATGGGGCCACCTCTAATGAACTCAAATGTTATAAAATGATTAGTTTTTGGATATATAGATGTAACACCAGCCACACATATAAGACAGTGGTTGGCTGAAGACTCTGACAGCTATGACTTATGACCTCACCTCCATATGTGCTGCATATAATGGGGGGAGGGGGAAAGTTGCTTCCAGAGTCCTTTGGCAGACACGTATCTCCTTGAGGACAAAATGATCAGGCAATGACGTCAACTATTGAGGGAGGGTCGGTTGATCCTGCCAAACTGCTGACATCTTGTACAACGCGTTTGCAAAATGATATCTTAAAATGGGCAAAGTCTACTCCAACTGCAGATATCTGACCTGGAGTTGATCTCACGTTAACTCTTATAAGTAACATTCATTTCAATGGATGACCGGGTTGATACAGAGATTCATGACCAGTTACACAAAGTAGTATTTCTAATCACAATATGAATCTGAATATGCCACAAATAGGTGGTGGTGGTGGTGGGGGGCACTGTCTGGTTAATTGTTGCATTCATTTCTACAGCATACTGCTTCTTACTTGCTTATTCAGCT
The DNA here is from genome assembly GCA_900303285.1 of Rhinella marina. Lineage (NCBI taxonomy): Eukaryota > Metazoa > Chordata > Amphibia > Anura > Bufonidae > Rhinella > Rhinella marina. The sequence goes on along the minus strand of ONZH01019374.1, from coordinate 62,634 downwards.
GCAGCTATCTCCCTATAACATCTCAGAGATTGTGTCCTTTCTGCTGCATCTCTCTTCCGGTCACAGATCAGAGGGCCTATCCATTACACTGCAGCTCTCTCCCTATCACAGCTCAAGAGACGTGTCCTTTCTGTTGCAGCTCTCTCTATGTACCTGCCGCAGCCTCCAACAGTAGGTATGGCTAGTGGCAGTTGAAGGATGGAACTAAGCATGTACGACCACCTTTGCAAGGAGAAATAAGGATAAGAACAAGCAGCAGGTGGCGCTATACAGATATATTTTATTGAATAACTCAGAGGCTTTACTAAATTTTTAATTACAGGTGTATTTCTGAAAAAATATGAGCTCCTATATTTCTATATTGAAGGAAAAGATCCACAAAAATTCATGTAGATCCGGCCTTGGGTGCCTAGTAGGAATGATTGAATCACTTCTATCAAATCAATGTCTCAATGTCTCATTAGCAAGAGTTCTCCACCTGTGAGGGGCTCTCCCCATAGGCCCAGAAATGCCCACTTGCCTGTTGATTAACAAGGCTGGACATCTAACCCAGCCCTGACAACCTCACACCTGCGCTGCTGCTTCTTCGAGTTGCAGTGCAAGTGCAAAGGTTCTTCTTCTGCTACTGGAGCAGCATCTGTTCATGTGCTGCTACACTTTTGGGTAGTGTAACAGATTCTGCTCCCAAAGCGGAAACAGACCCTCTGCACTTGCACAACTTTGCAAGATTGTCAGGGCTGGGCGAGATGACTGGCCCTGTCAATCAACATGCAAGTTGACGCTTTTTCACCTGTGACTGAAGGACTGAAGCTTACAGGACCATTTCCTTTTGCTCCTCTGTAAGTAACTTTAATAAATGTTTCACCTCACCGATCTCCTTCTTCTCCTGTGTCGATACGTACCATATCCGCGCTAATCTCCGCTTCCTGGTCCGGGCTTGCCCACAGGAAATAGCAGTAGATGTCCACTCTATTGCCGGACATTGATGCAACTACTGATTGGCCAACCAGACAGCTCTAGCCTTTTCCTGTGTTTCGAGTCTAGGCCAGGAAGCCAAGGCCTGCTGAGCACCCAGTAGGTCTCAAACGCCCTATAGGTTGCCCTAAATTTTTCAAACCCCTGTATAAATGGCAATAAATAATAACCTCACTCTGTGCAGTCTGAGATTGTAAGTGCTGCTGAGGTAAGACTGAGATAATATTTGCCATGAATGGACTCACTGCAGCGGTTTACTTTAGGCGCTTTGCCACAGTCTAATGATAGTATGACTGTAACCATATCTAGCCTAATCTCATTCCTTACCGTATGTTCTACTTGGAATAAAGCCTGACCGTAGCAGATAACGATTAGATGAAACACAACTGACGTTTACTGCAATTTTTTTTTGTAATATTGACGGAGAACAAAGTTTTTAATTAATTTCTTGAGATTACAGATCAACCAGTTTAATGGAAGTCACATGGCTCTTACAACACGGTAAGTCTGTGCAGTAAAGAGGCAGTCTTTATGAAGATAGCACCACAGAGGAGACCTGTCCTTATCTGTTGATGACCTCAGTATTTCCACTCAACTGTGAGTACCAGTTCAATTTACAGTATATAATACACTGTATTTTACTAAATGCACTGCCCAGTTGGTTGTTCTTCTCATCTTCTGGGACCTCCATCTTCTGGTACATATTTGTTCAAATAGTTGAGATACAGAAAACCTTTTTGGCGTAGGTTTTCTACTTTTGCTGTAAATATGAAACCAGACATAAACCTGTCCAATGAATGGTCAATGGACTATATGTTTGGTCAGATGTATGGGGCAACAATGGTGGGCATATGGCTTAGTTTGCTAAATTTGCACAAAAAAAAAAATGCTTACTATACTATAGCTCAATGTGGTTGCCCATTTTTAGACCACCTCATTTAAAAATGTAGGAAACTTACTTCTTCTCAGTCTACTGTTATCTGGCCCATGTAGTTCAGTGGGCATGATCACCCAACAGTTTAAGAGATTCTGATTTACTAACTAGTCCTGGCTATGGTGTTTTATCATTGTCACGGACGTGCCTAGACATACGCGACAGTGAGTGGCAGGAGATCTGTAAGACTGGCAACATGTGGTTTGAGCTGACATGTTTACCTTGTGGATCAATAGGCGTCTGTGTGGTTTCTGGTGCTTGCCACACCCTTAACCCCCAGGTGTTGCTATTGTGGTGATTTTACATTCCCTATTTAACCCCTTCGCGACCAGCGCCGTACATGTACGGCGCTGGGGCGATGCGGGCACATGGCGCCCGCTCGCGGGTGCGGCGGGCGTCATGGCCGGCAAGTCTCTGCTGTTTCTAACAGCAGAGACTTGCCGCTACCTACTCCATCGGCGGCGTCTTCCGGGGTGACTAGATGCCGTGATCACACGTGATCACGGCATCTAGTTGCGTCTAAATCCGGAAGCGTTCGCTTCCCGGGTGGTGTACAGACACCCCGTGTGGCCAATCGGGGTGTCTGTACACCATATGAAAACTGTAATCCTCGCTGGTGAGGATTACAGTTTTCAAACTGCAATTCTTATTCTGGCCACTAGATGGCAGGCCAGGATAAGAAATGAGCAATTCATGGTTTTCTGAGTCTATAAAACCCAGAATTGCTCATAAAGAAAAAAAAAAAAAGCCACAATATATAAGCCCATATTTGAGCTTTCTAATAGTACAAAAAAATTTAAAAAAAATGTTAAAAAATATATAAAAAATAAAAAGATGTAAAAGTTCAAATCACCCCCCTTTCCGTATAAGTAAAAAATAAATACCTAAATAACAATAAATATAGACATCATGGGTATCACCGTGACCGAAAACGCCCGTACTTTTAAAATATAAAAAAAAAATTCCAATACGGCGAATTGTGTGGCGGAAAAAAGCGTCCAAATGGCGATTTGCCGTTTTTTGTCGCTTTTTTTTTTCTAAAAAAAATTAAATAAAAAGTGATCAAAAAGTCATACACACCCCAGAATGGTATCAATAAAAACTTCAGATCGTCCCGCAAAAAATGAGCCCCCATACAGCTCTGTACACATAAATACCAAAAAGTTATAGGGGTCAAGATTTGACAAGGAAAAAAAAAAAAAAAAAGGGGCAACTTTCTAATTAGTTTATCACTATGAAAACGCAGGAAAAACTATACATATTAGGTATTGCCGGATTCGTACTGACCAGTAGAATGAAAGTAACGGATCAGTTTTAATGCACATCGAACGCTGTAAATAAGAAACCCGTAGAACTGTAGCGGAATAGCGTTTTCTTTGCAATTTCACCCGGTTTGGAATTTTTTTCCCGCTTCCCACTGCACCGTATGCAATATTAAATGGTGGCGTTGGAAAGTACAACTTGTCCCGCAAAAAACAAGCCCTCATACAGCTATGTGAACAGAAAAATAAAAGAGTTATGGCTGTTTGAAGGCAGGGAGCGCAAAACGAAAATGCAGAACCGAAAAAAGCTCCGGTCGCGAAGGGGTTAAAGTTATTTCCCCCACAATGCTTTGCGGTTTATAGCCTCTATTGGACTTGGCGTGTGGATCTCGGCTGAGTTCCTGGTGCTGCCATAGCTTCTTTGAAGTTAAGTGTTTTCTTTCCCTTTTGTATTTTGTTTGGGTTTATCTGTGTGTTCCATTTCCTGTCATTTGTAATAAGTCCTGAGGGAGACTCCTGTTCATCCATCCTTTTGGAAGAACAGGTTGTCTCAGTCCTGACATTAGTACCAGGGTCCTATAGGGTTGGACAGGACACTAGGTATTCCTGTGTAATGAACTCACCTACCTCTGGGGTCTGTTCATATTGGTAGTTAGTCAGGACTTTGATTAGGGTTTTACCAGGAGGTGTCCATCTTCATTCCCTAGTTTCCAGGCCTTATTCCCTCACCCCTTTCCCTCCTATGTTCGGTGTGGTGTTTCTCTCCCATACCTGAGAGTGACATTTATACCTTATATCCAGCTTTTTTATTTGCTACTACCAATTAACTATTCTCTTCATTATGACCTTGACTGGTTGACCTTATTAGATACTGACCCTTCTGCACTGTGTTTGGCGAGCAGTAGACCTCCTGTCCTAATCTTGGTTCAGTTTAACTATGCTTGTCACCTTTGTTTTGTTACTTGCTATCATTCCTCTCCTGAACCAGGCTAGTTTTTGTGTTGTTTATCTGCTTCCTTTGGTGGTGTTTCGACTGATTATACAGACCCACTTGAAAACTATGAGGCTTTCTACTGGCAGACACTGTGCCATTATGTTTCCATGGATTGGATCCATCCCTATTACTCAAATTGCCATATTGTGAAAAAGGGTTACTATTCAGATTAAAGAGGTTTTCCGAGAACGCACACTTTTCATGTGTCCACAGGATAGATGATAAAATGTCTGCTGGTTGGGACCCTCCATCATTACTGTAAAGGGGTTTTCATGTCTCCCCATTGCTCCTCACCACTGAACTCAGATAATGAGAAGTATAAATGGCTTGGTGGTCAGGCACTGAAGTCTATGGGATAGATGGAAACAAAGAAGCTCCATACTTGACTGTCTCCATCAGTCCCATAGTATCACAGGAAACAGGTACCTTCATCCACAAGCCCTATTAAAGTTTAAGGTAATCCCTCTATTAGCTTTCCAAGATGGTTTCTTAAGGTGGCCTCATGCATTAGATATATATAATCTGACAAAGATCAGACAGTAAGATTTCAGTATACCTGAGCTGTTTGTTTTTTGGGAGATAAGCTGCCACCAGAGGTGTCTGGAAGTGATTTTTAACCATCTTCACAGTCAGAACAAACGCATACTTGGCCTAGCCTGAAATGCATGTGTATGGGGAAGTCAAGAGACATAGCCGTCAGCCAAACAAGTATTTGGGCAGCAAACAACTTTAAGGGGTTCTCTGGGAATAAAGAAACTGAAAATACTTAAATATTACTTTATTATAAATAAATTCCCAAATACCTTTCATTACTTATAATGGCTCATTTTGTCTGGGGAGCAATCATCAGGGGAAACAAAATGGCCGCCGTCCTATTAGTACACACAAACCTGTCCTAATCACACAGCAGTGCAAGTTACTTCACAACACTGAGGTAAAGAGCTGCCTCATCCTCCTCTCTGCTCTGCTTGTCAGGGATTATGATCCTGAATACAGATGATAAGATTTTTAGCTGAATCTCTGGAGAATTTAGTTCATCAGGCAACATGACGTACAGAGAGGACGGACTGGACAGACTGTGGTAATGGAGACTGCATACAAGTGCTGTTGTTCATTACCCCTACCCTCCTCTCATGTCTCATCATCTTCTCCACTCCCACAGAGATTCACCTATATTCAGGATCATAATCCCTGACAAGCAGAGCAGAGAGGAGGACGAGGCAGCTCTTCATCTCAGTGATGTGAAGTAACTTGTCCTGCTATGTGATTAGGACAGGTTTTCTGTGTACTAATAGGAGGGCGGCCATTTTATTTCTCCTAATGATTGCTTCCTAGACAAAATGAGCCATTATAACTAATAACAGGTATTTGAGAATATATTTATTATAAAGTAATATTTAAGTATTTTCATTTTTTTTTTTAATTTCAGGAGAACCCATTTAAATGTCTAGTGCAAGATCTTTCCCAGTAAGATCAATCATCCGTCACCCAGACTAAAATGTGTATGGTTGTGTTGGTGTAACTACTATTCACCAGATCATTGTTTGTTCAATGGTTGTCCAACCTACAACTGATTTCTATCCGATGTGTCCTCCCATCTTTATGGCCCCCATACACATTAGTTGAACATCGACCAAACCTAGGTTTGGGTTTTGCCAACAGTCTAATGTCTATGGGAAACTCCTGGCTTTCCTTTAACAGATTGTGTCAGGAAAAAGAAGAATGGGTCAAACTGAATTTTTTCACTTGATCCTTTTTCTCTCACAGGATAATAAGATAAGTCCGTAGAGGTGTTTGTCTCCCATTGACCAAACTGAACGTGTATGCATATGGTGTAGTCGGGAAAGGTAGTTGTTGCCCGAAAGATCGTTTGGTTGAAAGCTATTCAATGTGTATGGCCAGCTTTAGTTTTTATTAAATAAAAATTCTTTTCTGAAGGTGCTACCATCTTGTATCATTTTTTGCAGGCCTACATACGTAAGTAGGCCCCAAAGGTCAATAACATGTCTCATGCAATTTGTAAACTCATAGATATGGACTGTGCCCAACACCATTCAGCCTTATCAGACGCCTGTAATAAAATATTTCCACAGTGCCGGGAATGTAAGGTGCTCATGCCAACTTCAAGTAATGACAGAAGTTCAAATAAGAAATGAAACTAAATGAAGTCCAAATATAGATCAATAGATATTGCGTATAACTGATGTTGGAAGCTGAAGTCATCCCTACAAATCCTGAGGTGTCTCTTCTGTCGATAAGTATCTTCATTGCTCTTTGCTTGAACTATTCTCTAAAAATCTGAAGAAGAATGAACTGGACTCAACGGAAGTAGGTCTAAACTTGTTTGGCTGATGTCCACCCGTTTCTGTAAAAGCAAGGCAGGATGTAGTTAGGGCATACTACTACTGTACATAATATTGAACGTGCTGGTGCTGCCAGGGTGTATATACATTCACACTCCAACCATGGCAGTTAATCTGTTCAGTGCCATTATCAAAGCTGGTTTTGTGTAAGGGGAAAATAAGGAAAGATCTACTTAGAGCACCCTTATATCAACAATCCATGAAATCCAATAGACACTACTCAGTTTAACTATTTTTAAGGTGACAGTGAGCATCATCACTTATTATGCCCCTATATAACCACACAGGTTATATATATGGCATACCTTCTTTACCTTTCCACTTCAACATATCCCAAGGCGTGTGATGCAAGATGACCAACTGTGATTGTGAGAAAAAAAAATCTAAATATGACCTTGTGATACTTTGTTGTGAGATGTCTAAGGTATACAGCATTTGTCTAAGTGCAGCCACCTAGTGGTTATGTGAGTTGCGTCCGATTAACGGTTTTGCTAGCATGTAGTGATAGTGTATTGCAAGGTATGAGCAAATTTCTTGAATTTTTTTTGTACAAATCATTTGGCAGGTTTGATTTTGACCCAAAACAAAAAGAATGGTCCAAAATTATGCCTTATTGGAGGCAGATGCATGCCAATATTTATACACGTGGTAGCATTAAAAAAAAGCAGCATCTTGTTCTGAACAAGCTGTCCAAAAATTATGCCTTATTGGAGGCAGATGCCTGCCAATATTTATACACACGCGGTAGCATTAAAAAAAGCAGCATCTTGTTCTGAACAAGCTGTCCAAAAATTATGTCTTTTTGAGGAACATCAATAGACTTGGTTTGGGCCAACTGATTCTCTCTATTTTGGGAGCATCAGCAGCAGTACAGTATGGAACCTGACGAACAAGGCAGGAGATGTGTGGCTGTGTAGGGGTAGTAGTAGTGGCAGCAACAGCGGCAGCAACGACACAGTATGGAATATGATTGACAGGCAGACAGTGGCAGTCGTATGACACGGCTGGCATAAATAGTCACCACCAGCAATGGCTGATATATTTATTGACTTCAGCTGGAGTTAAGTGAAAATCCACATTCATTCATGCCTCATTCATGTTCACAAATAGTAAGTCTTTCCACACTGCCACAGGCGAATTTTGTCTGCTTCATATTGACAATGGCACCTGCCATACAGTTCAAACCAGAAAGGTAGAAAAACAGGAGGGTGGCACTGCTAGGCATATATACTTAGATAACTTTGGACTACATGGGTGAGTGCCATCCTTTCTGTACCATTTTTGTATTTAATGGCACCTGCCATGGCTAAACAAGGCATTTTTCCCATGCAAAACTAGGCCAGATCCAGTTAGGCCTCACTCACATGTGAATGCCGTTTTTCCCTTTCATGTCATGTGGATAAAGCCTTCGCCCAATTGTCCCAGTCTGACCTAAACTATTTGTATTGTAAGTCTGAAGATAAGTTGTATTTGCTCTGTCTCTGCCAGGCGTCCTGTCACATCAATGTACAAGCTCAGAATAACCCTATGTAGTGCATATGACGCACATCAACATTGTCTCTCCTGGTTGAGTGAGAATGGCTGCAAGGCAGTATGGGCAAGTCCACCGGCAAGGACATCTCCCAGAATCATGTGATCCTCCGACATCTTCCCTGCCCTGCTGTGATGTATTCTGATCTGTGAAATCACTTACATCATTTTGGGCTAATTGTCCAAATTGCATTGCAAAAGTTCTGAATTGGCTGGAACCCTTACATTATTTGAAATTGAAGACTAATTCATTCACTTTAGAACTGATTTGCTCAACTCTATGTATAATATCAGTACCATGAAAAATTAGATGCAAAAAGGAGATAAAGGATGGACACCTAATGATATGGTTACACATTTGCATTATATGAGAGGCTCACGCGGTCCAGTCATCATTATCTGCATTAATCCTGGTCGGTGATTCATTAAGAAGGAAACTATAAATTTTTATTGTTACAGGAACAATAATTCCTAGTGTGTTTCTTATTACAGCAATAGAGCCCTTTATCTCATTAAGATTAATTGCCCTGGAACACAAAAAAAAACCTGTGAATTGATGACATTGCTGCCAAAATGTAATGGCTTTCCCTTTCACATGGGCCAAGCAATATCTGCCCATGCTTGTGTGTATGGTATTTAGCGTGAAGTACTCAAGGGCGTATGTAGCATAGAGGTAGACCATTGACCTCTACTGAAGGAGTCCAGCCCTAATTGGTCCACAGGCCAAACCCCTTTGTTATTAGGTTGAAAGATCCTAAAGATCAGCATTGAGGGATTTCTTATACAAAATCAGCATTTGGGCAAACCATCATCTGGTAGGACTTACCTGAGGAGAGGTCATCAATATAAATAAAGTGGACAAGCAATTAAATGTGTATAATCCCGCTATCAGCCCAACTAACATTAAAAAAAGCGCAATCACAGAAAGAACTTATCACAAAATTGGGTCATGACCACCGAAGATAGGCACAGAGCAACAGGAGTTGGCCCCAGTGAAACTCTGGACAGACAGATGGACAGTTCACACATCTATATTATAAAAATCAATTTCTGTCCGCCTTTCTATCTGTTCGTCCGCTATATGCATCCAGAAATCAATTTCTGTCTGTCCGTCCTCTATAACGCCTGAACTGTTGGACATCACATTTGGCACATAGGTAGATCGGGTGTCTGGGAAGGTTTTGTAAAGATCTCAGTTCTCTAGGATGTAGAAAACAATTCCCCAAAAAGTATTAGCCAATGTAGGAGCTCACAGGTCCTTCACTCATATCCTGACTGACATACATAGGTTCACATGCTCCTTATTAGGCAATAGAAGCTCATAGATCCTTCACTCATATCCTAACTGCCATACACATAGTCACATGACCCTTGTTAGCCAATAGAAGCTAACAGGTCCTTCACTATGGACCTATGAGCTTCTACACACGGACACATGACCCTTATTAGCCAATAGAAGCTCACAGGTCTTTCATTCATATAATAACTGCCATACACACAGACACATGACCCTTATTAGTTATAGGTCACTGTTAAGGGGGTGGGGTGCTGTGGAGGTCACTGTTAAAGGGGGTGGAGTGCTGTGAAGGTTACTGTAAAGGGGGTGGGGTGCTGTGGAAGTCACTGTTAATGGGGGTGGGGTGCTGTGGAGGTCACAGTGAAGGGGGTTGGTTGCTGTGGAGGTCACTGTTAATTGGGGGAGGGGTTCTGTGAAGGTTATCTAACAGGATGGAGCGCTGTGGAGATCACTGTTAATCGGGGCAGGGTGCTGTGGAGGTCACTGTTAATGGGGTTGGGGTGCTGTGGAGGTTACTCTAAAGGGGCAAAGTGCTGTGAAAGTCACTATTAATGGCGGTGGAGTGCTGTGGAGGTAACTCCAAAAGGGGAGGGGGCTGTGGAAGTCACTGTTCAGGGTGTGGGGTGCTGTGGACGTCACTGTTAAGGGGGTGTGATTCTGTGGAGGATACTGTTAAGGGGGTGTGATGCTTTGGAGGACACTGTTAAGGAGCAGGGTGCTTTGGAGGTCACAGTTAAAGGTGGGGGTGCTGTGGAGGTCACCATTATTAGCAAATCCAATAAACATACAAACAGACCAATACTTCATACTCGGGCAGCGATAGGGGCTTTTTCTAGTAGCATGCTGTAGGATTCCACAATGTCTATGGACGGGCTCTTCCTCTCAGTTTCAGGGTAATATGCTCAACTTTCAGCACAGAGATGCAGATAATACTATATGTATTCCAATCTGAAGGATTGCAGGCAAATTCAGCAGACAGAGTGCCAACAATTGCTCTGAAATCCCCCAATGACTAACTAACTTCCCCCTATTCACAAAGATATACAGACACACACACACCCTGCCCTGTGTGTTATCAGTGGTGGCTTTTATTACGCAGGTAGAGAAGAGTACTTTGGAGAGCCGCCAAAACACTGAGACCCCTGTCAAAGTGCAGAGATCCCAGGCCTAGCAAGGTCCAGGTCATCAGAGTACCTTGTCTCTGGTGATGTGAAAACTATCAATACACCACCTTATAGCTAATACAAAACAGTAACCTAGTAAAGGGAGCACACTAACCAGCTACTGTATATACAAGGTTACATGGCACACCCCATGGAAATACACTTTAATTAATACTTTAATTGCTATGCAAATGAAGTGATCGGAGCACTGCTTCAGCTTCTCCTCTCACCCGTCACCACTCCCCTTAATATCCTGATTCCTCACTGTTCGGATGCCTAGCCTTGCCTAGCTAAATTTCAATAGACTTATGCACAGGGAGAACCACTTGAGCTGCACTAGGCATGAGTGAGATTTCGGGGACCGACATCCAAACAGGGAGGAAGCCTGGCCTTAACATAGTAACATAGTTTATAAGGCCGAAAAAATACCTCTGTCCATCCAGTTCGGCCTGTTATCCTACAAGTTGATCCAGAGGAAGGCAAAAAACCCCTGTGAGGTAGAAGCCAATTTTCCCCACTTTAGGGAAAAAAAATTCCTTCCCGACTCCAATCAGACATCAGAATAACTCCCTGGATCAACGACCCCTCTCTAGTAACTATAACCTGTAATATTATTACACTCCAGAAATTGTCCTTGTCCATGACGACATGAGGGGGGGTGATGATGGTAGAGAGGAGGAGGTGAAGCAGTGCTCTGAGCACCTCATTTGCATAGGAATAAAAGCATGAATTTCGATGCAGTGTTATTTCCATTTGCAGCCATAGTGGGATCAATTAATTCATCATGATCCACCCTACCCGCCTGCAGTGGAGTACCTACACTAGAGGCAGACCATGTGACTGCTATTGGGCCCAGGGTGGAAGGGGCGCCGGCACTTCTCACATTCCCAACACACTGTATAGTCACTGTGTTTTCTATCAGCAGCCACTAGGTGGAGCTTGGTGAATAGAGATTCTACAGCTTTCATTGATTTCAAAGGTAACTGTATACATTCCTATGAGGTGAGCTCCCCCTAGTGGTGGCTTCAGGTAACCAGTTTTATATCATAGTACCTGTAGAGACACAGGAGATTTCTGGTGTGAATACATTGAGAAATATGGTGTTCCGAATGAGCACTATATCAACTGTTCCACTTTCGTCGTCGTTTGGGATCATTGTCTTGTTGGAAGATAAATCTCCGTCCTAGTCTCAGGTCTTTTGCAGACTCCAACAGGTTTTCATCCAGAATGGTCCTGTATTTGGCTCCATCCATCTTCCCATCAATTTTAACCATCTTCCCTGTCCCTACTGATGAAAAGCAGGCCCAAACCATGATGCTGCCACCACCATGTCTGACAGTGGGGATGGTGTGTTCAGGGTGATGAGCTGTGTTGCTTTTATGCCAAACATATCGTTTTGTATCGTTTCCAAAAAGTTGGATTTTGGTTTCCTCTGACCAGAGCCCCTTCTTCCACATGTTTGGTGTCTCCCAGGTGGCTTGTGGCAAACTGTAAACCAGACGTTTTATGGATATCTTTGAGAAATGGTTTTCTTCTTGCCACTCTTCCATAAAGGCCAGATTTGTGAAGTGTTGGACTGATTGTTGTCCTATGGACAGACTCTCCCACCTCAGCTGTAGATCTCTGCAGTTCATCCAGAGTGATCATGGGCCTCTTGGCTGCATCTCTGATCAGTCTTCTCCTTGTTTGAGATAAAAGTTTAGAGGGACGGCCGGGTCTTGGTAGATTTGCAGTGGTCTGATACTCCTTCCATATCAATATGATCGCTTGCACAGTGCTCCTTGGGATGTTTAAAGCTTGGGAAATCTTTTGGTATCCAAATCCGGCTTTAAACTTCTCCACAACAGTATCACGGACCTGCCTGGTGTGTTCCTTGGTCTTCATGATGCAGAACCCTGAGACTATCACAGAGCAGGTGCATTTATACGGAGACTTGATTACACACAGGTGGATTCTATTTCTCTTCATCAGTCATTTAGGACAACATTGGATCATTCAGAGATCCTCAATGAACTTCTGGAGTGAGTTTTCTGAACTGAAAGTAAATGGGACGAATAATTTTTCACGGCCAACTTTTTTATTATTACAAAAAAAGTTTCAATGATCCAATAAATTTCATTCCACTTCACAATTGTGACCCACTTGTTGTTGTTTCTTCACAAAAAAATGTAAAATGTTATATCTTTTTGTTTGAAGCCTGAAATGCGGCAAAAGGTTGAGAAGTTCCAGGGGGCCGAATTCTTTCGCAAGGCACTGTATTATGATGCAGATAGAAAAAAGTGAATCACAATTTTTTATTGTTGTTGGTGCTCTCTTCAGATTCTGCAGGGTGTCCTCTTCCACAAATCACAATAGTGTGAAGGATCCTTTACGCAAAAAGCAACAAAGGTGCCCAGTGGACTCCACTGAAACATAAAGGGGGACCAGGGTCTGCTGAGGTATCCGTTGCTTTGCCAGAAAAAATTGCACTGCGTACTGCCATATTTTTGTGACTGAGGTTGCTGACGCAAATGATGCAAAAAAAATTAAAGCAATGCTATTATTATAAAGCAAAACAAAACAACGCTTGAACAGCTGATTGGCTGGGGTGCGGGGAGTCAGAGGCCTGCTGATCTGATATTGATGACCTATCCAGAGCCCCCGTAGCCTGGTGAATGGGTCCAAGATCCGTGATGCGGGGTGCACACAGCCGGTGTCCGTGTATGGCGGATCCACCGTATGCGGGCCGCAATATGGCCATGGCTGGGCAACGACCGTGTGCATGAGGCCTTACGCCCATTTTCTGGTACAAATCTTGGTAAATCTGTCTGACTGCTTAGATCACACCTTCACTGCCTACATGTCCTATGGGGGAAGCACGGCATAAATAGGCAAAAAGTTGCAATTTCTTTTTACAACAATACGGGATGCTCAAAAAATTGAGAAATGTTAAGCACCACTGTTTTAGGCTGACAGAATTTTAAATTTTCTCAATAGTATTTATATAACGGAGACTTAAAACAGAATTTATATTTCCGTCTAAGATCATATATTACTTGTTAATGTATTGGATTAAACATAATTAGTTTTTTTTGTTATTATTATTATTATTTTATTTTCCTTATCCCTCTAAAGACCTGTTGGGGACATAATTTGTTTACTTTTCACTAAATATTTCCCCTATATCTGGGGTTGTCACTGAGAACCAGAGGACGACAAACAGCTAGTAATTCATGTTTCCATAGTCCACAGTGACAGTACATTTTATTTTACAGCAATTTATGTCGCCACCTAGTGTTAAACTCATATTACTACAGGAAAAGACATATCTAGTAAATAATCTGTGTAGTTTGGAAACTGTAACGTAAACATAAAAGCGTTATCCGGGGGAAAACAATTTTTTTTGTTAGCGATTTGCCAATGTAACGTAAACTACATAGAAAAGTAACCACAAATATAGAGATGGTGACCTGGAAACCGCTTCACAGGTAGTTAAGGTACAGCTGGTGGCAGCAAAATGGGAGTGGCTTTTTGAGGGGCGTGGCTTACATAATAGGACAGAGCTAATCTACAATTTAAGATACAGAAGTAGAAAAGATACAGGGCCATACCAAGTTCATTATGTAACTATGTAAGTGGACTTCGATCCGAATTTCGGGGAAAATCTGATTTGCCGCAATGCCGTATTTCCTCGTGCTTCATGGTACAAATGGATTTTCCCTGAAATGACGGTTAAAAACAAAATCATACTTACTTCACCCATTTGAGCACGAAGAGGACATCGCAGCCATCTTGATTGAAGAACCAGTGTGAAATCTCGTGCGCGGTGACGTATGACATTACCACAACGGATGACGTGATGTCATCACGCGCTGCGCGAGATTTAGTGCTGGATATTCAAGAAAGATGGTTGTAACAGCCTCTTCGTGCTGAAATTGATGAAGTAAGTATGTTTTTTTTTTTTTTTTTTTTACTGCCATTTTAGGTAAGTATGATTTAATTTTTTTTTATTTTATGATCAACCCCTAAACAAGATCAGTGCTCACACAGCTGATTGGTGGGGGTGCTGATCTGATATTGATAGCGTATCCAAAGGATAGATCATTAATATTGTGGCCCCCATAGCTCCTTGGGAGGTTCCTGCACCAGAAGCTAAGATCTATACCATCTATCAGCTGGCATAGGTTTTACAGTATTTGTAATTTACATCCGTTTTCTGGTACAAATCTTGGTAAATCTGTCTGGCTGCTTTGGTCACACCCTCTCTAATGTCCTGTGCGGGAAGCACGGTATAAATAGGCATAAACTTTTTTCTACAAAACAGGATACTCAGGAGATTGATACATTTTAAGTACCACTGCTCTAGGCCGAGGCAAATTTAAATTTCCTCCATGGTATTTTTAATTTTTATTTATTTTTGACTTTTTTCACATAATGAAGCCTTAAAACAAAATTTATATTTTGCAAATCAAATATTTTTTTATTTTTTTTTTTAAATCACATAATGAAGTCTTAAAACAAAATTTATATTTACGGATTAAATATTAGGTTTTCTTGTTATTATTATTTTATTTACCTTGTTCCTCTAAAAATCAGAAAAGTCCTTTGGGTGACATAATTTGTTTACTTTTCACTAAATATTTCCTCTATATCTGGAGTTATCACTGACCTATGCTATGTGAGATGTTACCGTAATAAATAACAGCGCCATCCATAAGTTATCAGATGGACGACAAACAGCTAGTAATTCATGTCTCCATTGTCCAAAGTGACTAGTACACGACTAACGTTACAGTACATTTTTATTTTGTAACAATTTATGTCGCCACCTAGTGTTAAATTCATATTACTACAGGATAAGACATATCTAGTAAATAATCTGTGTAGTTCGGAAAATGGAATGTAAACGTAAAAGCGTTATCCGGGGGAATTCATTTTTTTTTTGTTAGCGATTTGCCCAAAGTGGAGTTGTGTTCCTCATTCAGCATACATCATTGCAAAGCTATGATCCTCAGTGGGTTTCTATGTTATATTATCATGCGTTTATGTTTAACTTTACATAAACTACATAGAAAAGTACTAGTAACCATCATCCCCCCTTTTTTACTAGTACTTTTATTTACACGGCTAAGCGTAAGCCGTTGGTACTGCACCTTGGATCCGTATCGGGCGAGTGGTGAGCCACCACAAGCCACTGAAATTACATAGAAAAGTAACCACAAATATAGAGATGGTGACCTGGAAAGTCCTGCACAGGTTGTTAATGGCAACAGCAGGTGGCAACAAAATGGGAGTGGCTTTTTGAGGGGTGTGGCTTACATAATAAGATACAGAAGTAGGAGATATACAGGGCCGTACCAAGTTCATTACCTAACTATAACTAGTGTTGAGCGAATCGAAGTTCCAGAAGTGGACTTTGATCCGAATTTCGGGGAAAATCTGATTTGCCACAAAGCCGAATTTCCTCATGCTTCATGGTAACAAATCGATTTCCCCTAAAATCAACACAATAATCAGCCATTGCACAATTAGGGATTGCTAAGCAGCCTTTGGGAGAATGTATGATTGAGTACTTATATAGTCTTATTTATTGATTAGTGCACTCTCTTAGCACTCAATTTATCTGGCCATTGTAATACACTCTCTGGGCACTAGATTTATCTGGGCATTATAGGACACTCTCTGGGCACTAGATTTATCTGGGCATTGTAGGACACTCTCTGGGCACTAGATTTATCTGGGCATTGTAGTACACTCTCTGGGCACTAGATTTATCTGGGCATTGTAGTACACTCTCTGGGCACTATATTTATCTGGGCATTGTAGGACACTCTCTGGGCACTAGATTTATCTGGGCATTATAGGACACTCTCTGGGCACTAGATTTATCTGGGCATTGTAGTACACTCTCTGGGCACTAGATTTATCTGGGCATTGTAGTACACTCTCTGGGTACTAGATTTATCTGGCCATTGTCGTACACTCTCTGGGCACTAGATTTATCTGGGCATTGTAGGACACTCTCTTGGCACTTGATTTATCTGGCCATTTTAAGACACTCTCTGGGCACTTGACTTATCTGGCATTGT
Organism: Rhinella marina; assembly: GCA_900303285.1. Classification (NCBI taxonomy): domain Eukaryota; kingdom Metazoa; phylum Chordata; class Amphibia; order Anura; family Bufonidae; genus Rhinella; species Rhinella marina. The sequence goes on along the minus strand of ONZH01019374.1, from coordinate 46,048 downwards.
AGGACAACCCCTGGGCACTTGTTCTATCTGGGTATTATAGGACACTCTCAGGGCACTTGATTTATCTGGACATTTTAGGACACTCTCTGGGCACTTATCTAGACATTGGAGGACACTCTCTGGGCCAGGCATCCCCAAAGTGCAGCCCTCCAGCTGTTGTAAAACTACAACTCCCACAATCCCCTGCCTTAGGCTGATAGCTGTAGGCCGTCCGGGTAAGCTGTTGGTACTGCACCTTGGATCCGTATCGGTAGGAGTGGTCAGCCACCACAAGCCACTGAAATTACATAGAAAAGTAACCACAAATATAGAGATGGTGACCTGGAAAGTCCTGCTCAGGTTGTTAATGGCAACAGCAGGTGGCAACAAAATGGGAGTGGCTTTTTGAGGGGAAAGCACTTTCTGCTTGTGCATTCCACCGCACCATGATGGACCCTTTCCTTTCAAAAGGTCAGTCAGGGGAGCGGATACTGAGGCAAAGTTGGGTATAAACCGCCTGTAATACCCAACAATGCCCAGGAATGCTTTGACCTGTTTGGTGCTCACAGGTTGAGGCCATCCCTGGATAGCATCGACCTTGTTGACCTGGGGTTTAATTATGCCTCGCCCGATCACATACCCCAAGTAGCGTATCTCCTCCATTCCCAACAGCACACTTCTTGGAGTTTGCGGTCAAACCGGCTGCCCTTAGAGAGTTCAGTACAGCCTGTACTTTGGCCAAGTGACTTTCCCAGTCATAGCTGTAGATGATGCTATCATCCAGATATGCTGAGGCGTACCTCCTGTGAGGCTTTAGCAATATGTGCATTAGCTGTTGGAATGTTACGGGGGCCCCGTGAAGCCCGAACGGTAATACCACATAGTGAAAAAGACCCTCAGGAGTGATGAAGACTGTCTTCTCTTTAGCGCTGTCCGTCAGGGGTACTTGCCAGTATCCCTTGGTGAGATCGAGCGTAGTGAAATACCGGGCTCCTCCCAGTCTCTCAATAAGCTCAGCTACACGCAGCATGGGATAGGCGTCAAATTTGGACACCTCATTCAGCCTCCTAAAATCGTTGCAGAATCGCAGCGTCCCATCTGGTTTAGGAATCAGAACAATGGGACTAGCCCACTCACTTTTGGACTCTTCTATGACTCCCAACTTTAGCATTTTCTGTACCTCCTCTGCAATGGCTTGTCGTCGAGCCTCAGGGACTCAGTAAGGTCTTAACCGAACTTTCACCCCTGGCTCTGTAACAATGTCATGCTTAATTACAGACGTGTATCCGGGTAACTCCGAGAACACGTCTGTATTCCTAGCTTCAAATTCCCTAGCCTCTTGTTGTTGCCCCTTTGTGAGGGTATCTGCAATCGTCACCTCCACGTCCACCGCTCGCTTCAGGCTTTTCGGTATCCTGAGGGGATAGTACAGAAGGGAGATTAGCTGGAGACCCCTCTGCAAGCAGACTCTCTCTGACCTTCCATGCTTTCAGTAAATTGACATGGTACGTCTGCTCGGGCTTCCTCCTACCGGGCTGATGTACCCTGTAGTTTACTTCCCCCACCTTCTTTAGTACTTCATATGGTCCTTGCCACTTGGCTAGAAATTTACTCTCTACTGTAGGGACTAGAACCAAAACTTTGTCACTGGGTTTAAAGGTTCTTACTCTTGCTGACCTGTTATAGACCCGACTTTGAGACTTTTGAGCAGCTTCCATATGCTCCTTGACGATGGGCATAATAGCCACTACTCTGTCCTGCATACTGGCAATGTGGTCTATGACACTTTTGTGGGGGGTAGGTTCCTGTTCCCACGTCTCCTTTGCGATGTCTAGCAGGCCCCTGAGATGTCTGCCATAGACCAACTCAAAGGGAGAAAATCCAGTAGAAGCCTGTGGTACCTCACGGATTGCAAACATTAAATATGGCAACATAACGTCCCAGTCCTTACCATTCTTGTTCACCACTTTTTTCAGCATACTCTTTAAGGTTTTATTAAACCGTTCTACTAACCCGTCGGTCTGGGGATGGTATACTGACGTGCGTAATTGTTTTATGTTGAACAGCTTACACAGTTCCCTGGTGACTTTGGACATGAAAGGGGTACCCTGATCCATAAGGATCTCCTTAGGTAGACCCACACGGCAAAACATGGCGAATAGTTCCTTAGCTATGAGCTTCGCCGATGTGTGCCGCAGTGGGATGGCTTCAGGATAACGGGTAGCGTAGTCCATCACTACCACTATATGCTGATGCCCCCGGGCGGACTTAACCAACGGACCTGCCAAATCCGTGGCAATCCTTTCAAATGGCACCTCGATGATGGGTAGAGGTACCAGCGGACTTCGTAAATGTGCCATAGGAGCATGTAATTGGCATTCAGGGCATGACTCACAATACCGTTTAACTGCACTGTATACCCCTGGCCGATAAAACCGCTGCAGGATGCGGTCCAGTGTTTTTGTGGCACCTAGGTGCCCCCCGAGAAAATGTGTATGAACCAATCCCAGCACCATTTGACGATAAGGCTGGCGTACCAGTAGTTGCTCTCAGGTCTCACCCTGCATCCGGTCAACCCGGTATAACAGTTCTTGGTTGACCATAAAGTGGGGAAATACCTGATCAACGCCAGCGTGCTGCAGCACCCCATTAATCACTACCACATTTTCTCTAGCACGGACCAGCGTTGGGTCCTGGAGCTGTGCCATGCCGAAGTTTTCACGGGATACCTCCAAGTCTGACAACTGCAGCCCAGTGACTAACTCTTCAGTCTCACCAGCCATTACATCTAGGGGACATACATTAGTTTCTTCACTGGTCACCCCTACGGCAGGAGCCCCAAAGTCTGGGTCATTGGGCTCTGGGTCTAAGTCTTGACCCTTCTGTGTGGGTTGTACTCTTGTGGGTGGGCTACCCAACCTTTGATTTCCCCGCCATAGAGTCCAAAACATGGGGAAGCCCCATCCCAAAATGAGGGCAAGTTCATGACGACCCCTACCTCATGTTGTCTCTCTCCACAGGGGGTCTGGATGGAAACAATGGCAGTAGAATACTCTTTTAAGTCCCTATGAATACACAGGACCCCAATTGTGCGGTCTGTGACAGTCCCGTGGTCGATGTGCGACTCATTAACTAGGGTCACCCGACTTCCAGAGTCCAACAGGGCCACGACCTGGTGCCCCGCCACAGTTATCCGGCAGAGGTGGCGCTCCTCGTCTGAGTCTGGGGTGGCAGCTGTGTACACCGGGGCCGCATAAAGGGACACCCTCCGGGCAGAGCTGCAGTCCATAGGCTCTGGTTTGTGGGGACAATTGGCCGAAATATGGCCGGGCTCTTGGCAGGACCAACAGATGGGAGCCCCCCCCTCCTCCTCCCCTGGGGTATCATCCGGATATGGGGAGTTGCATTGGCCCGGGAACTTGCGGGGACCATAGGACTTCGGGCCTTGGGGTTGGTCGGGGAATGAGGGGCCTTCTTCCCGAGAGCTTGGGTAGCCCAATACTTCTCCACCATCCCCACCAAGGCATTGGCATCAGCTGGGTCCCCATGTCCCACCCACTGCTGTATCTCACCCAGCAAGGCCCTCAGATAGCGGTCCAGGACAATCTTCTCCACCATCTGGGCTGGGGTTGATGTCTCCGGCTGTAGACACTTACGGACCAGTTGGATGAGGTGGTGCATCTGGGCCCCACGTGGTGAGCGAGCTGACGTCACCGAAGGTCCTTTTGCAGGGGAAAGAAGAAAGAAGACACAGGCTGCACGAACAAGTGGAAAAGGTGAGGGTTTTTTTTATTATTTTTAACCCCTAAAGGCCATTTTAACTATTATTTTCTGTTATAACCACGTTATAACGGAAAATAATAAAGGGAAGTTCGGGTCATTTTAACAGTTAAAATGATTTTGTTCGACTGCCTCAAACAGTTTGAGGCAGTTGAACAAAATCCCGGACGATTTTGAAATTCCCCCGCCTTTTTTTTTAGGTCCCAAAAGTAGGACATGTCCGGGAAAAAGAGGACGTCTGGTCACCCTACATAAGCATAGCCTTAACACATCGGCTTAAATTAACAAAACCCTTCTCGGCTGAGCCAAAACATAATACAAAACACTATCCCTAACTATACATGGAACTGGCTACCAGGCCCACGGGTACAAATCACAGGTACTGGGTGGCACGTGCAGTACCTTCAGACGTTCAGTAGTCAGCTTCTCCAGGTATGGCCACCCTGTCAGCTCTACACTGGGCTTTAAATTAGGCCCTAATGACCCATGTGATCATCAGCTGTGGGCTGTTGGAAGACCAGGACTGGAACCCCGGTGGAGTGAGCGTCCCACTGCCAACCTCACTCACTCCAGTATAAGCACGCCCAGTACTTATCTTACAAATCTGTCTATGTTAGCTATGGCTAACGCAGACAACACAGGCTATCAATCCTGCTTATGCTGTGTCTGAGTTAACCTGTTGGTTCCCAGAGACACACCCAAGGCTTACCACACAGCAGTTAACCATTTGAGTGGCAGATATGTGTTCTCCCAAACCATGCCTTTCTTATAGTAGAAAAAAAAAGGAAGACCTGAATGATGTTTCCTGACCTTTGGGGCACTTAAAAATAAAGAAAAAGAGCTAATTACCTCAAATTGGACATGTAATATACCATATTTTTCGCTTTATAAGAAGCACTTTTTCCTCCAAAAGTAGGGGGAAAATGGCTGTGTGTTTTATAAAGTGAATACTAGTGAGAGCTTCCATTATGGAAGCACTCACTAGTATGTATTAGGTGCCGGTAGCAAAGCACTGCAATCGCTTGTGGTACTCACCCTCCCCGTCTTCCCGTCTGTCGCTTCACTGTCCTGACCATGTACAGAATCAGGATGTAGTGAGCGTACTATGACCTGACGCTGCACGAAGTCAGGTGAAAGAGCAGTGCATGTTGAGAAGATGGGGATCGCGACTTCTGCCGGAGATGGAGAGAAGCGGCGATGCAGGAGAGGTAAGAGGAAGTTTTTTTATTTTAATCTGATCTGATGTCTCATGGGGTCTAACATTGAGGACTGACTTGGGGTCTGAGTGGGCTAATCTGAGGTCTGATAGGGGTATGACATGGAGGGCTGATCTGAGGTCTGATGGGGGTCTGACATGGAGAGCTGATCTGAGGTCTGATGGGGGTCTGACATTGAGGGCTGATCTGAGGTCTGATGGGGGTCTGACATTGAGGGCTGATCTGAGGTCTGATGGGGGTCTGACATTGAGGGCTGATCTGAGGTCTGATGGGGGTCTGACAATGTGGGCTGATCTGAGGTCTGATGGGGGTCTGACAATGTGGGCTGATCTGAGGTCTGATGGGGGTCTGACAATGTGGGCTGATCTGAGGTCTGATGGGGGTCTGACAATGTGGGCTGATCTGAGGTCTGATGGGGGTCTGACATTGAGGGCTGATCTGAGGTCTGATGGGGGTCTGACATTGAGGGCTGATCTGAGGTCTGATGGGGGTCTGACATGGAGGGCTGATCTGAGGTCTGATGGGGGTCTGACATTGAGGGCGGATCTGAGGTCTGATGGGGGTCTGACATGGAGGGCTGATCTGAGGTCTGATGGGGGTCTGACAATGTGGGCTGATCTGAGGTCTGATGGGGGTCTGACAATGAGGGCTGATCTGAGGTCTGATGGGGATCTGACATGGAGGGCTGATCTGAGGTCTGATGGGGGTCTGACATTGAGGGCTGATTTGATGTCCTGATAAGGGGGTCAGATGTGATTTCCTGATATGGGATCTGATGTCCTGATATGTATGTGAGGTCTGATATGAGATCTGATGAAAAAAGTTTTTTTCTTGTTTTTCTCGTCTTAAAAATAGGGTGCGTCTTATCATCGGGTGCATCTTATAAAATGAAAAATACAGTATTAAAAAAAAGTCTATTTTAGGGTAGTACTATATTATAAAAAAGTGCTAAAATGTAAAAAAAATATTATTAGCCTTTTTTTCCAAAGTATATGCCTAAAAATTCTCTAAAAGGCTTACATTATTTCTATAAAAATGATATGATTAAAGAAAAACCTTAAATATTCCCCCCATAAAAACACAGAAAAATATCATGTGGTTTGCCCCCTTCCCCCAACATAAACAAATAAATAAATAAAATAATGAATACATTAATAAATTTACTAATTAATTAACATCATAGCCATTAAACTCATGCATGTGAAAAACTTTAAAATTGTGTCTGATCTTGATGAGCAGGCGCTGGTCCTGAATGGGTTAATAAAGCAATTCATTTTCAAAGTGAAACTCACACATTTCACCAGGATGACATCACACTGACCTATGTCCTGGCTGCAATGCTGGAATTGGCTGTTTAAAGTGCATAACTTTACAAAATCAAGGAATGTGAAAAGAATATGCAGTGGTGCCTAGAAGTGTGTGAACCCTTAAGAATTTTCTGTGTTTTTGCGTAAATTTGACCTAAAACACAAAGCCAAATTTCGCATGCTTCAGGGTAGCAAATCGATTTTCCCTGAAATGGTGATAAAAATAAAAAAAAATAAAAAATACTTACGCCATCCGTGTGAGCACAAAGAGTCCGCCGCGGCCATCTTGATTGAAGTTCGCGGCCAAAATCTTGTGCATGGTGACATACAATGTTATTAATGATCTTGTAGAAGGCTTGCACAGTAAAATATCATTTTTTGCAGATGACACTAAACTGTGTAAAGTAATTAACACAGAAGAGGACAGTACACTGCTACAGATGGATCTGGATAGACTGGAGGCTTGGGCAGAGAAGTGGCAGATGAGGTTTAACACTGACAAATGTAAGGTTATGCATATGGGAAGGAATAATGCAAGTCACCAGTACATACTAAATGGTAAAACATTGGGTAACTCTGACATGGAAAAGGACCTAGGAATTTTAGTAAACAGCAAACTAAGCTGTAGAAACCAGTGTCAGACAGCTGCTGCCAAGGCCAATAAGATAATGGGTTGCATCAAAAGAGGCATAGATGCCCGTGATGAGAACATAGTCCTGCCACTTTACACATCACTAGTCAGACCACACATGGAGTACTGTGTACAGTTCTGGGCTCCTGTGAACAAGGCAGACATAGCAGAGCTGGAGAGGGTTCAGAGGAGGGCAACTAAAGTAATAACTGGAATGGGTGGACTACAGTACCCAGAAAGAATATCAAAATTAGGGTTATTCACTTTAGAAAAAAGACGACTGAGGGGAGATCTAATAACTATGTATAAATATATCAGGGGTCAGTACAGAGATCTCTCCCATCATCTATTTATCCCCAGGACTGTGACTGTGACGAGGGGCCATCCTCTGCGTCTGGGGGAAAGAAGGTTTGTACACAAACATAGAAGAGGATTCTTTACGGTAAGAGCAGTGAGACTATGGAACTCTCTGCCTGAGGAGGTGGTGATGGTAAGTTCACTAAAAGAGTTCAAGAGGGGCCTGGATGTATTTCTGGAGGGTAATAATATTACAGGTTATAGTTACTAGAGAGGGGTCGTTGATCCAGGGAGTAATTCTGATGACTGATTGGAGTCGGGAAGGAATATTTTTCCCTAAAGTGGGGAAAATTGAGTTCTACCTCACAGGGTTTTTTTGCCTTCCTCTGGATCAACTTGTAGAAAAACAGGCCAAACTGGATGGGTAGATGTCTTTTTTCGGCCTTATAAACTATGTTACTATGTTACTATCATGCACCATGCGAGATTTCGCTCTAGATCTTCAATCAAGATGGCCGCGGAGGACTCTTTGCAAACAAATGGATAAAGTGAGTATTTAGAATTTTTTTTAACAGACTAACCCTGACAGCTCTCAATTGTCATCTCAGATGCCACCATCAGTGATGAACATGACATCTGAGGGGTTCAATGACGGGGATTGCACCATCACAGTTCCCTGTCATTGCGCTCGCTAAACACAAAGAAATGCACAAAGTGAAATTCAGTGAAGCAGCTAAATCAAATTTTTGAGAACTTCGCTCATCTCTACACACATAATACACTGATCATCTTGATAGTCTTTTGGGGAGGTTCACTCTGCCCGTTCCTTTAACCACTTTGCAGCCAATCTCTGAACCTGCCCCAGGTCTAATATGCCTTTCTTACTGTATATACAGATGCGCCAAACTGGTGGTTCTCATAAAGTCAGGAGTGTTAATTTTTTTAATTTTTTTTTTTGTGTGTGCATCTATTTCTTTCTATATATGTTGTAATTTTCTGTGCCTTCTCAGCAGCTACCTGGCATTGGCTGCTAAAGTCCATTTTGGGATTCTCTTAGATCCCAGAGCTGTTTTCCACTTCTGTTTTTCCCAGTATTTTACTGGAAAACTCTTTTATATGGGCAGTCATACCTTCTCCTCCGCTTCCTGTCCACTCATGTCACCATTGATGGCCAATCAGTGGCCTTAGTGGTGATGTGTGTAGACATGACCACAAATACTGCTGAGGCGATTGGCCTAACCTGTGTCCAGGCTGTGACACTAGAATAGAGTGACTTGGAATAAGTATATCCACTGTAGAGGTGAACTGACCATTATGGCAGTGGCCAAGTGCCCACTCACCTGGTGAAGGACCTAAGATGTCTTAGAGCATCCCAAATGTTTCCCACACTGAATTGTATTGTACCTTTATGTCCTGTGGTCCAGATCACTCCTGATCCCTTTTTTAAGACACACAGTATGCAATATATAATCAAAAAGTTACCATTGCAGGTGCAAAGAGCACGGCTTTCTCTACGTCTTCAGATATTTCTTCATCACCAACATTAAGCAGTAAGATCTGGGCAGTGATCCCAAAGCCAGTAATTGACAAATGAGAGATTTTTCCAGGATACCGCTTTATTATTGATCTTAAGCTCTACGACATCAAGACTAATATATTTTTATATTTCAGGAAGTGGTATAGTAATATATCAGGTGATGAAGAAGGTGATATGAGGGCAAAATGGGAGAAGGACGTTTTTTTCACATGGGATTATTTATGTAAAGTTATTAGCACAGAAGACAATTCAGTAAACCGACGTGGGCCTGGATACTTGGCAAAACCCAGAAAATGATTCGCAGAGAAAGTCATTACATTTCCAAATTACCTCCTTATTCCAAGTTTTTTAGAATGTAAATTTTTTTTTTAAATAGTACCAAAACATCAATACCTATCATACTATTAGAGGTGGAGTTGAACTAAGTTGCTGTTGGATTTGCCTCGAGAATTCTCTGGCATATACAGGAGTTTCTTTTATTCACCCAAAGACACAGTGAATAATTGTTAGGTAGGTGCAGGTCCCACCTCCAGGACCCACTCCTATCTCCAGAACAGGTTCCCCAAAGTGAAGGAGAGCACACCACACAAGTGTGGCTTACTCTCAATGGGAGTTCCAAAAATAGCAGAGTGAGCATGCTCAGCTATTATAGGAAGTCCCATAGCGGTTAATGGAGAGTGCACCACGCAAGCACGGCCATCTCTCTACTCACAGCTACGGAAATAGTCCGTTCTGTGAATAGGAGTGGGTCCAGAGATGGGACCCATACCTATCTGACATCGATAGCACATGCTAACCATATGGATGGGAAAACCCCTTTAAGCCATTACATAGTTTGATAAAAGGGATTTCTCAGCTTTATTTTTTACCTTTTTAAAACCACACAGATAACTTTTTAATTGTTTTTATTTTCTGATTCTATTTTTTATTCTTTGTACATATGTTTGTGGGCTGCCTTCTTTTCCGAGTTGCAGTTTTGCTCTTTGAACAGCATTCAGAGATAAGTTTTACAGCAATCACATGGATCATAGAAACCTGTAGTGTGGAATTAATGTGAACTTTATTCTGGGGTCAGTATTGGCCTTTTCGGGGAGTTGTATGGGGTTGTATTGATTTTATGGTCTGCTTGGTCTGAAGACCTAAGCTGTACATATTATTTTTTTTCTTATCTTAGATAATCCTTACGGGATATTATATCATTAATGTAATGTCAATCAGAATTTATGGTGAAGGGCATTAACCCCCTAACTGTTTTTCCAGAGTGGAGCTCCATTGCAACTGATCTTGTTTGAAAGCAGACATTCCAAGCTTTCAGAAAATACCAAAATGACAGCAATATGTTCAGGACAGAGAAAGATATCACTGATAGAAATCAGGATACTGTGAATGCAGCTTAAAATTAAAGTAAAAACAGGTTTTACTCAACATTATTCACAACTTGATTTCTAACAGTGATTAGTGATGATCGAGCACCCAGGTGCTTGTGTGCTCGGGTGCTCTGGCCGAGCACCCGAGCATAATTAAAGTCAATAGGACTAAACCAGGCACCCCCCCCCACCCCCGCTCGGAAGAGGGGAGGGTGTCTGGCTTACACGGGTCCCCAAAACAAAAACATGACACAGACACTGAGGGGGAGGGGGGGTTAAACTTACCTTTCCCAGCAGCTCCTGACTAGAGATGAGCGGGTGTACACAAATGCGTACGCATAAAGTACAAATTTTTAAAATGCGTACGCATTAGTGTACAGATTAAAATATGCGTATGCATTAGTGTACCGATTTTAAATTGCGTACGCAAATATGCGAAAATTGCACCCGAGCATGCTCGCTCATCTCTACTCCCGACCTGTCCCAGCAGGAAGACGGCGCGCACAGTGGTAAGTTTCACCACAGCGCCACCTGCTGGAGGGAGGAGGGAGCTGCTGGGAAAGGTAAGGTGACGGATTCATCATGAACTCCATTGAAAGTCAATGGAGGACAGATCCGCTTATTATTGTGTTACACCGAACGGATCCGGCCCCATTGACTTGCATTGGGGGTTATGACGGATCCATCTTGGTGCGGGGAAGGGACTCGAGCATGGCGCTCGAGTACACTCGGTATTCGGCCATTAGTTAGGTGTTTAATAGGAAGCTGACCTTCAGAAGCTGCAAGTGGTAAAGTTAGAACTGGCCAAAAACAAACAAACATTGATTAACCCCTTTTGTGTCAATATCCAAACAGTTTTGTTGCCCATGCACAATTTTGCATAATCCTTGTTTACAGAACTAATTGTTATGTTACTTTAAGCAGAACCTTCCAAAACAGACATCACTTCCAGCTGTGATCCTGGAGGTCCATGCCTTCCTTGCTCTGAGTGGGCATGGGCGCCAGAACACTTACCCCATCCAGTGCTCCAGTGGTCATTGCCTATCAGTGTCCTTCTGATCCTGAGGACATGGCTGATGGAGTAGCACTGTTTTGTCCACTCTGTACTGGCTGAGGCCTGCGCCTTTTGCCTGCAGTGCCTCAGTCTGCCCCTAGGGCATGCATACATGTGCACCCTCAGGATTTTTATGAGCGATACCCACAAACCTTAATCTGTCCTGCCTATGGCTAGCCTGAGTAATCGGAATTCTAGCTTGCTAGTCTTCTCATGCTTGACCTCTGCCTGTTTACTGGATTTGACCCTGAGCTGTCTGACTTGACTTCTGCTTGACTACTCTATTGACCCTGTGCTGCCTGTCTCAACCTTTGGACCAATAATTAGATTGAACAATCTGCCCCAACCTTGCCTCACTCTTTGACAATGACTTTGCCTGTTCCGTTGTTGCTATGCATCGGTATCTCTTGACCCGTTTGGATTAGCTGTCACTGAACAGAAAAAACTTCAAAAGGAAGCAGCCTGGTGGTTCTCCTGCAGCAGAGTCCAGATCCCTGTGTAGGGGGTTAAAAGGTGAAGACCAGGGAAGCTACTCAGATAAGTCCTTTAGAAGTAGCTTCAAGCCAAACCTGTTCAGTGATGCAGTGGGTCCACACCAGCTTCGAGATACCAGCTCCTTTTTTATTTGAATGCCTTACACTGTCCTACACAATCCAGATCTCACCATATTACAGCACTTTGTGAATGTGATAGTGTAAAATATTTACGAATCAGGTTGACATGGTTTAGATTTGCTCAGGATTTGGACATTGTGTAGAAACAGAGAAGATGACATTGACAAAATGAGCCAGGTCATTCTCATGCAATATGTTATTTTATTATCAGCCCAAAAAATTAGTTAGAGTTTCCCAATTTATGGATTCTTATCATTTTAAACATTTTTAAAAAAACACATGATATTTTTGATTGCTTTAACGAATGCCTTGACAATTCTTCTGGCCAACTTCATGACAGATACAAATTGACTGTGCTCCAAATCTATGCAAATCATTTTTGCCAGCCTTGTAAATGAATGTCAGTTTAATAATCAAATCAAATGTACTTTTATTAATAATAATAGTTTAATAGTTTGGTTTAATGTTTTAAGCATTATATACAATTTTGCATTGTGAAAATTCCAAAAAGTTCAGTATAAATATTTATAGAAAAGTTGACAGTAACACAACAAACTCAAAGAATGAGAACATCCACAATCCAGAGTCGGCAGGAAAAATACAGTCTTTGGAATGCAGATGCTGTAGATCTGAGGTAGACAATGCTATAGCAGAGTCCAGTGGGAAGTTTCTGACATCCAAACCCCAAATGTCTTACCTAAAATACATCAGTATTTTTTGTTGTATTTTTGGACTGTTCCCGTCTGATACCAGATGAGTTGAGTTTCACAAACTTATAAGGTATCTGTTTCCCTAGTCATAAACGTCACTTGTAGGTCCATCAGTCCAGGGTCATATAAGATCTTGTATTGGTTTATGGAAACTTTCTTCCCAAGTGGTCTTTGCTACCTGTCTTGTATTATTGTTGATGTATCATGCAAGAGAAACTTCAGGCCTCTGGATTTTAATCTGTATAGATCGAAAAGAAAAAAAAAACATACCGTTTTCATTTCATTTACAATTTTTACTAATTCTAATACAACTTTGAGTTGGATCAGGTTTGGTCAAATTGGCCGTCCGACTTGATTCGAGTCAGAGTAAATTTGACCCAAATCAAAAAGTCCCTATCTCACTCTCATGTCTCTCTCCTTGATTCTCAGGAATCAAATCACACAAAATTCTGATTTGGTAGAATTATTTTATATTTCAGAATGAATTCAATTTGATCCTTTCTAGTGGGATAGAGGAATGAAATAAAGGATATACAAGTACCGGGACTGTGGTGTCCACTTTTTCCAGTCTAGGTTGGAACCTCTCCGTATTGGACTGGCTGCCCGTGAATGAACCTGAAGAAATGAATAAAAGAATCATGAGTTATTAAGACAGAAGCTACATGTGTTATAAACATACAGCATGTCCCTTAATCTGTCAAATAAGATATTCAAGGATGGTATTACCAAATCGTAGGACATTTGTAAGGCCCCCAAGATGGTCAGAAACTCCACTTGTAATGTAGATTTGCACAAACCTTGTCCCTTTTCTGGACCCGTTAGCAGGAATAGGAAATATCCACTGACAAATAGTTATACCCCAGACAGAACATGAAATTAAGTCCATTTTTCCCATAGTAGTGCACAAGTTCTCCCTTTATGTCACAGTACTGTGGATATAATGCCATAATATACGTACCTTCCTCATATGTTTGTCCCTGCACGTTCAGGTTGGTAAATCCACGTTCAGTTTTCCATTCATCGTCATTATCTTCGTACCATTTATCAGCATCATCGTCGCTGTCACTAAAGATATGAAACACAAGGGGTCATCTAAGTGAAAAGCAGATGATCCACCACGTCATATAAAGACCATAAACTCATTCTATGTTCTCAGATGGTATAATGTTTCTACAAGGTGGACCACGAAGATGAAACCTCAATCTCCTGATTGTGGTTTGTATAGGGTATTTGAAACTGCTGTACATTAAAACTGCCTTGGCTGCCCATAGCAACCAATCAGAGATCAGCATTTATAGCAACCAATCAGAGCTCAGCTTTCGTTTTACCACAGCATTGTAAGCAATTTCTGAAGCCAACTGTATCGTTCCCTGCCGATCAAGTTCTCCTCTTCTGGGAGGACAATAGTGTTGTGTGTGGAGGCCAATGTCCGCATGGGCTCATTAACAGACACACACTGGCCCACATTTACTATTATGATTGGATCACTTTCTTGTTATTGTTTGCGCCAGAAATTTGGTGCATCTTATTTTAGACATATTTATTATTAAGGTGCTCCAAAAACATTATGAGTCATTTGTTCTGCCCTTTACATCAGAAACTGGCGTAAAATGTAGTCGCAAAAAGCGGCTTACTGAAACTTACTGAAAGGAGGGCCTGGTGACGGAATGGCATGGACAAAGCCCTTGGCCATACTAGATTTTTCACCATTTATCCCAATTTTCTGGTGTATATGATGAAAACTATGCTGCAGTTGGCTTCCACCTCACAGGGTTTTTTTGCCTTCTTCTGGATCAACTTGCATGATAACAGGCTGAAGAGATGTCTTTTTTTCAACTGTACAAACTATGGAGATCATTTACGATCAGACATACGTCTATTTTAGGTGCAAATGTTATTTGCGCACCAATTTGCAACTTTTCCATGCTCACGTTATGTCTAAAAAAGTGGGCGTGGGCGAAGGAAATGGGATAGCAGGCCCGTCTCATTTACCATTTTCTACGCCTGTTGTAGAAATCGGTCTAAATGTAAGCCAGCAAGGAAGCTGGCGTCTCTATGTAACTTCGGCAAATCTACCGCCAGCGCAGGGGCTTATTAAAACCGGCGTCGAAAAACACTGGTCTTAATAAATGACCCCCTATTTTACTATGATTTAATTACAGGTGTAAGAAATGGCAGTTGTGATAACTGACCCCCTATTAAGTCTACATTTAGGTGCAATTGGTGCTTCTACACTGCCCTCCCCACTCTCCGAAAAGGCGGTATGTTTGGGAAGGCCCATCAACCTCAGCTACTTTTTCATCATTTACACCAGTTTTCTGGCTTAAACTATGACTGAAATCTATGCCATTTACAAGCTGGTGTAGATTTCAATCTAGGAGCATGGACTGCTAGAGGACTTGATAAAAGAACCCCAATTACTTTTCACGACATCCTCAACATTTTCTGTGCAGCTTTTATCTACCTTCTAGACACATTTGTGAATCTGAAATCCACGATTCTGGTGCACAAAAGTGCCAGAGATTTGAAAACCTTAGAGTTGGTCAAATGTTTGGTGGACAGAATTTGGTCGCATTGGGACAGATTTTGGTGAATTTGCAGAGATTTTTGGTGCATTGGGATAGATGTGGAAAATAAATGAGTGAATTTCTCTCACACTCTATCTTCTCTGTTCTCCCAAATGAATTACAAAAAAATTAAAATTCATGCAAACCCAAACTAGGAGCTTCTAGGAGAAATGACAATGATCCCATTGTTCCTAGAGGGTCATTTGCATATATTAAAACATAATTGTTCTCAGCAATGCGGGAACATATGAACATGGGACCAACACGGATGCCTTCAGCTGCCAAGCGCACATGTAACAGGTCAGCCAGTGTCATAGGTACAATACTGCTGACAGATGGACTTTAAGAAGAGTCCACCAAGGATGGTTAAGACTTCTTGATAGTTATTTAATCTTTTCACTTAATCTGGCCAATAAGAATCAATGACATGGCCTCCCAATTCTCACAGGAATAACAAGTCATACTCCATAACAGAACTTACAAAGTTTTCTTGTTGCCACGGAATAGGAAGAACAACACAACGGCAATAATAATAGCGAGGATGGCGATGGCTGCTCCGACGCCTCCATATAATCCTGACTTTAGGATTTTCCCTGTGCACCTAGAACCAGTGTATATGTAAGCATCCGTCCTTGGACAACTGTATGGGGACAAAGTAGGACATGTTAGAAATGATATCTATGAGTGTTATGAAAGAAGGCAAAGTGTAGGATTGTGAGCTTCGTGATTATCAAGTTGCCTATTTTTGATTGCTAGGCTGGCCAGTAAAGTTGCTGAAGCCTTCTCTTAGCTTCAACTCAGAGTAACCTTTTATTATTTATGGAGGGATCCTAAAGCTGTTAGGATAACTTTGTATTATTTATGTAAGGTTCATTCTAATAACTCCTTCACTACCCAAGATGAAAAGGGATGCTGGAATTAATCTCCTCACTGCTGTACACCACTAGACATACTGACATTAACACTTTACTGCCCTAAACCAGCATGGATTCTGAAATTAACAACTTCACTTCCTTAGACCAACAGCGATCTTCACATTGTCCCCCTCACTGTTCTAGACCACCAAGTGTACTGATATAAGACCCCTTAATTTCCTAGACCACTAGGGACATTGACATTAACTTTTTTAACTATACTATATCACCACAGATGTTGACACTTGCACCTTTACTGCCATATGCCTCTCGGCATACAAACTTTGACCACTTTATTGGTCGTAGACCACCAGGCAAACACTTGTTCGCCCCCTCAATGGCCCTAGACCAATAGGCATACAGATGTTTACTGCCATAGGCAACTAGGAATACAAACTGCTCCTGTCCATTGTGTTTATGGACCAAAATGGCTGCTCTCAAAGAACAGAAAGTCTGGACACATTTTAGGCCTGGTGGACAGTGGGAAAGTATAATTTTAGATATATATATATATTTTTTAAAGCTAAGTAGCGACATGAAAAGAAAATTACCAAAATGAAAAAATATATATATATATGTTTCACGTAAAAACCTTATTTAAACAATAGTTCATTTTCTGGCTTAAAGAGGACCTTTCATGGGTCCAGACACTTGTAAGTACAATGTTATGTAGGGCATGTAAGATGGAGGTCAGAGCACTTACTTTTTTTTAGTAAGTGCTCTGACCTCCATCCTACATGCCCTACATAACCTTGTACTTACTTAACAGTGTCTGGACCCCTTAAAGGTCCTCTTTAAAGGAGTGCTTTGGAGACCATTCAGATAACTGGCTCTTAAACACTTCCCTGTATGACTTCTAAATGTTTTAATAAATTATATGGACAAGGGTTGTATTCACAATACATTCCCTTTAGCCTCTCCAGGACCAGGCCATTTTCCTTTTTTTTTTTTTTTTTTCATTTTCTACTCTCTGCCTTCCCAGAGCCATAACTTTTTTACTTTTCCATTCACATAGCCGTGTAAGGGCTTTGCGGGACAAGTTGTACTTTCTAATGGCGCCATTTACGGTTGCATACAATGTAGTGAGAAACTGGGAAAAATTTTAAATGGGGTGGAGTTATAAAAAAAAACATAAACACAATTCCTCCACAATTTTATGGGTTTTGTTTTTGCAGCGTTTCCTATGCGGTAAAGCTGACTGGTTACTCTCACATTCTGGGTCAGTACGATTACAACGATGCCACATTTATGTAGTTTTTTCTTGCATTTTAATACTAAACAAAAATTACTTTTGGGGAAAAAAATTTCTTTGCAGTGCCATATTAACATCCCCATATTTTTTTTTTGTTTTTATGTGTATGGAGCTGTGTAAGGGCACATTTTTGAAGGACGATCTATAGTGTTATTAAATTTTCATTTGGGAGTGTGTATGACTGTATGATCACTTTTTCTCTATTTTTTGGGTAGGGGAAGTGACAAAAA
Source organism: Rhinella marina (assembly GCA_900303285.1). NCBI lineage: Eukaryota > Metazoa > Chordata > Amphibia > Anura > Bufonidae > Rhinella > Rhinella marina. The sequence goes on along the minus strand of ONZH01019374.1, from coordinate 28,592 downwards.
AATGGCAAATCAGCGATTTTGATGTTTTTTCCATTATGCCATTTTCTGTATAAGATAAGTATTTTTGCATTTTATATGTACGGGTGTTTTCACATACGGTGATGCCTATGATGCTTAGTTTTTAATTATTTATTTTTATTTAAATTTTGGAGAAATAGAGTGATTTGATTTTTTCTTATTTGTTTAAATATTTTCTAAAACGTTTTTCTGTCTTTTACACATTTTAATAGTTCCTTTAGGGAAATTGAACAATCCATCATTAGCAATGCATTAGCATTGGAGTCTATGAGAATTTCCCTATGTTCCTATGGAGGGTCTTCAGAGGAACCTATCTGTGGGCAGCCTCGGATCATTCAAGAGGAAACCCCATCCGGCTCCCCCCAATTTCCTCTAGGGGGAGCTGTAGCATGTCTGGAAACGCACGTCTCAGGTTTTTGAGCTCTCAGATGCCGTCGTCAAATTGTTGATCGCATACATTAGGCCCGGGTGTCTGCTATCTTAAACAGCAGATACCCAGGGGCTATGGTGCCCAGTGCACTCACAAGCAGGCACCATATTTAAATGACCGACTCCCAACATAAATTTATGTTGGGCGGTCGGGAAGGGGTTAAGCCTACATTGCAGTGAACCCATCAGGTACAATCTATAGGTAGCATGTAACGGACCAGGAGGAACCGAGCTGATTTATATATACTGTATATATCCATGCAGAGGATGCAAATTGATTCTACAATTTGTAAATTTGATCTTAATTTTTTAAAAAGTTATGATTTTAACCAACCCAGATTTTATGTAAATTGATTTGGGAGGATTGGAGAGAGAGTTTTCAAGGCAATTGGGTCACTTTTAATTAGGGTGAAACCCAAATCAAATTGTTTGGCCTATTAGACCGATTTGGACTCATCTTTATTAGGAGTCCATTGGGCGGTCCTACTCAGTGATTGACCTGTATCCTTGTCTACAGGAGTCTACACTGGACTCCTAAACATACATACAAAGAGAAGTGATTTAAATGAATAAAATAGAAGTTTTACTGAAACTTTTCCCATAAAACTACACATCAATCTGCTCAGCTCCTCCTGCTCTATAACATGGTGCCTGCAGATCTAAAACCATGTTCAATGTGACCGTTTCCCCTTCTCAGTAGGATTCTGATGTGTGGCTTCTTGGAGGACAAACATTTTCATAAAAGTTCCACCAAAGGTTCTTCTTCCTACAGTACTATGTAAGTACAATAATCACACTTATACTTTACTGTTCCATGTCTATGAGGTCAGCTGTACACTCACTGGCACTGTGGACCTGTGTCCTTCTGGATGAGACATCGACCACCATTACAGCTTTGGTATTTGTGGGATAACGGACTGCAGTGAGAAATGCAAGTCAGACCTTCAGATGTGACGTTTTGTGTGTAAAATTCTCGAATCTCTGGAAGAAGTTTCTCATCACAAAAATCTGTTGAGGGTGATAAGTAGAATAAGAAAAAAGTTGATATCATACAAACCATTATAAAGACTCCAAAGTCAAAGTAATTTTTTTTTCTTACTTTTATTTGGTATTTCTTCCTCTGTGACATTTCCATACTCCTGATCGAAGCATAAGTTACCTTTGGGAAAAAGCACAGACATGGAGTAGTAAAAGATGCTGCCGTGTTGCCAAAACAGACAGTTGGCGTCAGATGCCAGTATCTATAGTTTCACATATTTATAAGGGTCGGAGCTCTACACAGCCTCCAAATTCCTTACTACCCTTCACATACCCATAGAGATACATGATAAATTTCCTTCTGTCTGCAACCACCACTAAAGGGAGGTAGATGGAATCCTGACAATTAAATAATTTATTGGTCCTCATATCGCAAAGTTCTACATGTCAGATGTCTTCGTCTACTGTACATACTATGTGGCAGATTCACTGTAAAGAGTTGCTCCACCAAATTCTTTTTATGAAACCTATGGTAGTTTAAGGCCTTCAAAGTCTCCTTAATGCTTCCCTTCCCTCAGTTATGTGATAGCTGAAAATTTAGGAATCCCATTTTTCAAATATGAACTTAGCTGGAGAACCTCTTTAGATGTTTCACCCAAGTATTCAGCAGAACATAACCATCCAAGTGCTCAATGAAACTTAAAAGGGTTTTCCAAGATTTTAATACAGTATCTGATCAGTAGGGGTCTCACACATGGGGCCCCCACCAATCAGCTCGGACTTCTCTGAGCTTACCAAGCACAGAACCGCACATAGTATACAGTGGCTGTGCTTGCTATCGCAGCTCAGACCCAGGGGTGGGATTTAAATTTTTAACAACAGGTTCCCTAATCAACGTCGGACATGCGGCGTCATGACACATGTTTACATATACATCACATACAGTATATGCAATCTACATACATAGAAATACACCATATACATGGTACACATACATAAATACCCTATATATACACTACACACACATACCACCCAAATTTTAAAAACCCTAAGGAGCTAAACTATAGAATGGAAGGGCTCATCTCCAGCTGGCAGCCGGTTCTGTAATTTTAACAACCGGTTCTGTAGAAACTGACGGAACTGGCTGAATCCCATGCCTGCTCAGACCCAATCACTTCAATGGGGCTGAGCGGCTCCTAGGCCACGTGACCCATGGACGTGACATCACTGGCCTAGGAAAAGCTAAGAGAAGGCTGTGGCGCTATTACAAGCTCTGTTGCCTTCTCGAACAGCTGATCGGCGGGGGTCCCGGGTGTTGGACCCCCACCGATCAGATATTGATGACTTAGCCAGAGGATAGGTCATCAATATTAAATTCTTGGAAAATCCCTTTAACCATGATGAAGATGTGGATGCACTTACTGTTTTCTGTGCAGTCACTTAGCTTTACAGATTCCACTTTTTTCTCGACTTGATCTAAAATAGTTTTGTATACATTTTCAACTGGGACATCTTCTTTGTATTCAATTTCCACAATCACTTTATGGTCTACTATGATGCTCCCATTCCTGCCAAATTAATTGTCGAAAAGATAGTCAGGTATGTCCAATAACCAGCACATCGAGCAATGAGGGTGGGATCTTGTAGAGTCAATAGAATTCAACCTATTTAATACAACCTCTTAAAGGAGTTATCTGACATTTTAATACTGATGACCTATCAGTGGTGGCCTGACATTGGGACCTCCACTGATCAGTGAGCACCAGCACACCTTTGAGCGCAGCGGCCTTCTCATGGTTATTTCTTGGCCAGTGATGACAAGTTCATCTGGCACATGGCCTAGCTCTGTGCTTGGTAAGCTTACAGAAGGCCGCTGTGCTCACAGGAGTTCTGGTGCCTTCTCAAACAGTTGAATGGTGGGTCCTGGGTGTGGATAGGTCATCAGTATTAAAATCTCGGAAGACCCTTTTAAACTCTTTCATCTAAATGACATGTCAATAGAAATCTATCTCTGGTTAATGGGATTAAGGAAACTAGGAATAACAATTGGGTCACTTTGGTTTCTGATCATTAGTAATCAAATAACTGAACACGTCAAGTATCATGGAATGCAATGGGAAAGTTATGAGTGAAAACAGTTTTACCACAGTACACCCAATGCAGCATGGGGAGAACATAAAAAAAAAACTATGTAGTTGTTGGTCTGAACTCAACTGAGTCTCAATGTTGCCACAAAGCAATGATGGTCATAGCAACATACTGAGGCTTGTTGTGATGGTAAGGGTTTGACATTTCTGGTTCTGGATCACAAAGCCTAAATTTAATGAACAGTGGCTAGGGACAATAAAATTATCTTCAAAGCAATATTTTAGCATAAAATGTTCTCCAAATGAAATGCTAAAACTAAACCTTGGAACCAGGGTGTGATCCATACCAAGAGTTGACACCAGGTCAAGAGCCATGCTACTGATTCTTGTGTCTGTATTACGATATACTGTATAACAAGCATTTGTACTGTCAGACTAGACTTTAAATTTTGGGTCAAAATTGTAGACATGTTATTTTCTATGGAATTTAAAAATGTTCTAGATCTCTGCTCTAGAAGATGGCATGGCTCAGTAGTCTTGTTGGTTTGTCATGAATTTGCATTAGTCTAGGTTAGGTTAATCATCTCTAAAAGGCAGTGCCTAGGTCAGACAACCTCCCAAGAATAGCTTACAGTGGGGAAAAGAAGTATTTAGTCAGCCACCAATTGTGCAAGTTAAAAAGATGAGAGAGGCCTGTAATTGACATCATAGGTAGACCTCAACTATGAGAGACAAAATGAGAAAACAAATCCAGAAAATCACATTGTCTGATTTTTAATGAGTTTATTTGCAAATTATGGTGGAAAATAAGTATTTGGTCACCTACAAACAAGCAAGATTTCTGGCTCTCACAGACCTGTACCTTCTTCTTTAAGAAGAGTCTCCTCTGTCCTCCACTCATTACCTGTAGTAATGGCATCTGTTTGAACTTGTTATCAGTATACAAGACACCTGTCCACAACCTCAAACAGTCACACTCCAAACTCCACTATGGTGAAGACCAAAGAGCTGTCGAAGGACACCAGAAACAAAATTGTAGACCTGCACCAGGCTGGGAAGACTGGATATGCAATAGGCAAGCAGCTTGGTGTGAAGAAATCAACTGTGGGTGCAATAATTGGAAAATGGAAGACATACAAGACCACTGATAATCTCCCTCGATTAGGGGCTCCACACAAGATCTCATCCCATGGGGTCAAAATGATCACAAGAACTGTGAGCAAAAATCCCAGAACCACACGGGGGGACCTAGTGAATGACCTGCAGAAAGCTGGGACCAATGTAACAAAGGCTACCATCAGTAACACACTACACCGCCAGGGACTCAGATCCTCCAGTGCCAGACACGTCTCCCTGCTTAAGCCAGTACATATCCAGGCTTGTCTGAAGTTTTCTAGAGAACATTTGGATGTTCCGGAAGAGTATTGGGAGAATATCATATGGTCAGATGAAACCAAAGTAGAACTGTTTGGTAGAAACACAACTCGTCGTGTTTGGAGGAGAGCGAATGCTGAGTTGCATCCAAAGAACACCATACCTACTGTGAAGCATGGGGGTGGCAACATCATGCTTTGGGGCTGTTTCTCTGCAAAGGGACCAGGACGACTGATCCGTCTACATGAAAGAATGGATGGGGCCATGTATCGTGAGATTTTGAGTGCAAACCTCCTTCCATCAGCAAGGGCATTGAAACGTGGCTGGGTCTTTCAGCATGACAATGATCCCAAGCACACCGCCAGTGCAACGAAGGAGTTGATTTGTAAGAAGCATTTCAAGATCATGAAGTGGCCTAGCCAGTCTCCAGATCTCAACCCCATAGAAAACTTTTGGAGGGAGTTGAAAGTCGGTGTTGCCCAGCGACAGCCCCAAAACATCACTGCTCTAGAGGAGATCTGCATTGAGGAATGGGCCAACATACCAGCAACAGTGTGTGCCAACCTTGTGAAGACTTACAGAAAACGTTTGACCTCTGTCATTGCCAACAAAGGATATATAACAAAGTATTGAGATGAACTTTTGTTATTGACCAAATACTTATTTTCCACCATAATTTGCAAATAAATTCTTTAAAAATCAGACAATGTGATTTTCTGGATTTGTTTTCTCATTTTGTCTCTCATAGTTGAGGTCTACCTATGATGTCAATTACAGGCCGACCTCATCTTTTTAAGTGGGAGAACTTGCACAATTGGTGTCTGACTAAATACTTTTTTTCCCCACTGTATATTTGGGAGCTTGACTTCTGAAACCCCAGGTAGACAACTGATATTGGTGAGGGGAGCTCTCACTAACTACATGTTTATCAGTAACTATTTGATCAGTTGGGTGATTGTGTAAAGCCTTTTTAGGTTCAGTGAGAGACATCCTTTGCCACTGGTAGCTACTCTGGTCTAAAAGGAGAAAGCATGATTTATTATCGTCAAATGCTGGAGTACGTAGGTTCTTTGGGCAGAGATGGGCTTTATGGGATGTACAGGAAGTACTGTTCTGCAATCAATATAAAAAACAAAATTTTGGAAAAGCAACTAGAACATGAACAAATTAAATGTCTCCGTCTCTGACCCATTTACTTTATTGGACGCTAGTGTGTGAAATCCTTCTGCTGTGTGAAGAATCTGGTGGACCAGAATTGGTGCAGCAGTTAAACTAATTTGAGTAGTACTATATTATTACCACAAGAATAATGAGTACCAATATGTATTATGTTGACTGTCTACAATGACATAGATTACATAGATTCTCATTTGCAGTCTACGCCTGTTTTTGAGTTAAAGGGCCAACATTGGTGTTGATGGTGTAGGTTAAATTCCAACTACATGTTTGTATATAACATCTGAGCGCTCTTCAAAACAGAAATTGTCTCCTGCAAGAAAAATCTTACCTTATTTCTGTAATTTCTACGTCTTTGAACCCTTCCAGATCCTTATAAACATTTTTCATCTGTGTAAGCAATGAACAAAGATTATAGGTTATGTTGGAAATTGTGTTTCAGGCATAGTGGCCATAAACTTCAGAAAGCAGTAGGTTGATGGCTGAATAGCCAATGAATAAATTATTGTCTGGTGAAGGATTGTTCTGCAGACACAAGGCCAAACAATCTTTCTTGAAATTTCTTGAAGATATAGTGTTACTGATCCACTGATTATGGATCAAGGCAGAACAATGGTAATGTGGACCCACTGTGCCAAGTAACCAGTTTGACTTGGTCAAACCATAAGGGCGTTATTCTGGTGCCTCCCTGGTATTCACCTCTATACAGGGATGTGGACTTCACTGCAGGTTAGCATCCAGACAGCTACCTCCTGGCAGGGTCCCGATTTACTTAACAGCTGATCCACTCAGGAAAGGAACACCAAGGGACACAGGAATGGCATGATACAGAACCAGAGCTCAGGCAAATCCAAGGTAAACACAGATGCAGGCAAAAGTCAAGACACACAGAACTGACAGACAAACAGAACCAGGACCCACACACACTGACTTCATGCACTAGGAGACATGGACTACTGGAACAGACTACAGGGACTAGTATTCTGTACAGACGTAGCAGACTTGGCAAGACAGACTTCAGGGACTGGACAATGTGCAGACACAGCAGACATTGCAGAAGATGCACAAGAACACTTAGACAGGCCGAAGCTCCATACAGACTAAGGTAATGACTATGACAAGGACACAGACAGATACCAAACGGATCCAGGCAAAACATGGTAAAGCAGACTAGAAAGACATGACATGAATGTAAAACCTTGGCAGGTCACAGCACTCAAGAGGCAAATCCAACACTGACACAGAACTCAGGAACTAATACAGCAGTATGAAACAAGCACATCAGTCAGACAGGTACACACAAACAAAAGGAGGGAATGACCCCTACTACAAGACCCACAGAGCACGTGGCGAGCAAGGGCAACTTGCTGAACACAAACTAGATACAAACAATAGACCTGTTGACACCACAAGTATCCATGAGACAGAGGCGGATGTGCATGGCCTTAGATACACATCTACACCTGTTCGGCAACCAGCCCACACATCATACAATGGAAAATGTAAACAGATAATGTAGCACATAGTTAGGTTCTTACAGCGAAAGATCTTTTGAAGACTAACAGCTATCAGGCAAACATTTTAAATATGACTGACTTCTTTCCAGATGAGGACAACCTGTCTTTGTTAAATTTTCACCCTAATTTTGAAAAGTTCACCCTAATTTTCACCCTACATGATCATTTTACTTTGATGAACTTTAGACTAACATATGCCTTTTTACCTGCCCTTTAAATTCCGTTTCAAATTCTTTATATTCTTCTGATTCAGGTTTTTTTAGATCCTCAGAAAAATTTTTATTAGTGACTCTTAGCTCCACCTTCACTTTGGTCTCCACAGACTTTTCTACAGGAGAGAATAAAAGGAATTTATTGTGGAATTGACTTTTCACTGGTGTTAAGAAGCCTTTCAGAAATCCATGAAGCCTCTAAGATCATTACTGCAGTTGACTGGTCCAAGATCCAACTTTTGAACCATGGTTATTTCCATAAATCATAAAGGGAAATTAAAAACAACTTAAAGAGGACCTTTCATGGGTCCAGACTTTGCGAACAATGTAGCCCGTTATGGAGGGCATGTGGGACTAGGGTCAGAGGACTTAGTAGTTTTGCAGGGTGCCACTCCGTTTGCCCGCTGTCCCCCTTTAAAGTTCCGGCGTGCGCTATGCAAATGCATAGCATCGGAACAGGGAGGAGGAGACGCCAGGGATTCTCAATGGGCGTCTCCTTCTCCCTGGCTGTAGCGCTGTCCAATCGCAGTGGAGAGCGTCACAGCCAGGGAGAAAGGCTGTCTTCTCCTCCGGCTGTGGGAGATGCGCCGAAGCCGGGGGAGAAGACAGCGCTGAAGGGGCGTGCAAAATTAGCTGGAGGGCAGTGCTGGGCTCCGAAATCTGCGGCGTGCCCGGGCTCCAACGGCTCGCAGGACCTCCCCTTGGGCTCCTTATCCAGGTATTTCACATGTTAATAAAAACGCTTTTTATGTAAACTACTGCCCTAATAACAATTACACTTACATATTTACAATCACAGCAGTAAGGCCGGTATAGAGATGTAATTATCTCCATACCCAATATCCTGCTGACAGAATCCCTTTAACCACTTCCAGTCTGCCCATTGACTATAAACGTCCTGGTAGTGGATCTCTATCTCTGAATGGACGTTTTAAAACGTCCTTGAGCTTTGCCCCCTGTGTGCAGCACCTGTACATAGAAGCTCCATGATTCAGCTGCCTCCTGACAGCCAAGAACATGGAGCTTTAACCTGAGACCTTTTTTCCTGGACTCCAGGCTTTTGATCACTCTGACAAGCTGTCAAAGCCATCACAAATGCTTGTACTATCTCCCTCTCATTACTGCCGGTCACAGAGCAGTTTACAACCACATATGGGGTGTTTCTGCAAACTTCAGAATCAGGAAAATGAATATTCAGGTTTGATTTGCGGTTTACCCTTGCTATCTTATAGGAAAAATGAATAAAAAATTCAAAATCTGCAAAAAAAATATATTTACTTTTAAATTTTACCTTCCTTCTGTTTTAATTCTTGTGGGAAATCTAAAGGGTTTCTAAAATATGTTCATTTATTGGAGGTTTCTATTATTTAAGCCCCTCAAAGTCACTTTAGAACTGCAAAGGTCCTTTATAATTAACTATTGGAAATTTTCATGAAAATCTTAAAAATTACATCTAAAATTCGAAGCCTTCTAACGTCCTCAAAAAATAAATTTACATTTCCAAAATTATGCCAACATAAAGTGGACATATGGTGAATGTTCATTAATAACAATTTATTAGATATCCATATGCAAATTAAAAGCAGAGAAATTATTATTTAAAAAACTATGATTTTTTTCAAAATTTTCAGTAAATTTTGGATTTTTTATAAATAAAGGTAAAATATATTGACTCAAATTTACCATTAAAGGGTTTCTGTCACCAGAAATGACCCTATTAAACCAAGTGTCATTTGCAATGAGCAAATGACACTTGATGCCAGTAATGTTACTATTATAGTCCTCAGTAACGCCGTTTTGCTAAAAATTACGATTTTATAATATGCTAATGACCTCCCTAGGTGCAGTAGGCGTGAACCTGCACCTAGGAGAGGCCGTAGATTATGCCTCTTACCACGCCCCCGGTCGCGCTGATTGACAGGGCCGGGCAGCCAGCTCTTTCGGCTCCCGGCCCTGTACGATCCGAAATCCGCGGCCTGCGCAGTAATGAAGCCGGGACCCGGGCGGCGCCGGCTCTCTAGGGCGCGCTGATCGACAATGCGCAGGCGCGGGATCAGCGTGCGTTGAGAGCCGGCGCCCGCCCGGGTCCCGGCTTCATTACTGCGCAGGCGCGGGATTTCGGATCGTACAGGGCGGGAGCCGAAAAGAGCTGGCTGCCCGGCCCTGTCAATCAGCGCGACCGGGGCGTGGTAAGAGGCATAATTACGGCCTCTCCTAGGTGGCAGGTTCACGCCTACTGCAACCTAGGGAGGTCATTAGCATATTATAAAATCGTAATTTTTAGCAAAACGGCGTTACTGAGGACTATAATAGTAACATTACTGGCATCAAGTGTCATTTGCTCATTGCAAATGACACTTGGTTTAATAGGGTCATTTCTGGTGACAGAAACCCTTTAACACAAAGTACAATGTGTCACGAGAAAACAATCTATGAATGGCTTGGATAAGTAAAAGCGTTCCAAAGTTATTACCACATGAAGTGACACATGTCAGATTTGCAAAATTAGGCCTGGTCAGAAAGGGGGTAAATGGCCCGGATGGGAAGTGGTTAAGTATATAATTCCACATGTGGTAATTCATAGTGTTGATGCCTTCAGTGTGAATCTACAATTTTCATAGTCATGAAAATACAGAAAACTCTTTGAATGAGAAGGTGTGTCCAAACTTTTGGCCTGTACTGTATGTCAGTGGCGTGCCTAGGGTGTTTCACACCCGGGGCGGGTCCTTTCTCTGGCACCCCCCAATATGTTAAAACATTTTACCCCTTCACAGTAGTATTGCCCTCATTGTACAAACTTCACGGTAATTTTGTACAGATGTGTGCCTCCTCACAGTAGTTATACCCACATTGTGCCCTCTCACCGTAGTTATGCCCTCATTGTGCCCCTTCACAGTACTAATCCTCATTGTGCCCCCTTCACAGTAATAATCCCCATTGTGCCCCTTTTATAGTAATAATTCCCACTGTGCTCCCTTTATAGTAATAATGCCCACTGTGCCCACAGTAACAATGCCGTCTGTGCCCCCTTCATTGTAGTAATGCCCTCTGGCTCTGTGCCCCCTCCATAGTAAAAATGCCCACTGTGCACCCTTCACATTAGTATGACCTCTGTGCCCCTTCAGAGTAGTAATGCTCTCTCTGCCCCCTCCATAGTAAAAATGCCCTCTGTGCCCTCCAGAGTAGTAATGCCCCCCTCCAGAGTAGGAATGTCCCCAGTGCCCCCTCCAGAGCAGTAATGCCCCCTGTGCCCCCTCCACAGTAGTAATTCCCCCTCTGTATAAAAAAAAAAACAAGCAGCTACTCACCTTGTGTCATTCCTGAAGTCCTCTCTTCTCTGCAGGCACAGATCGCCCTGCAGCAATGTGTGGGCGGAGCTTATGCACATTTCCAGGCTGCAGGCTCCGCCCACACATTCCAGCAGCGCGATCCATGCCTGCAGCCTGAATGGTGGAGTGGGGAGAAGTCTTCCTGCTTCCCCATTCAAAGCTCTGGGAGCCTGAGGGAGAGGAGGAGCACGGGGAGGTGAGTGACAGTACCCAGCTCCCTGCGCTCCAGCAATGAGCGCTTCCATCTGTATTGATTCTGGCACCTCCTGAGAGCTGGCACCCGGGGCGGACCGCACCCCCCGCCCCCATCTTAGTATGCCACTGATATATATATATATATATATATATATATATGTGTATATATACATATGTACATTTTTTTGCCTAAATAACATTGAATCTTATGCCGGGTTAGGTAATCAAGGATAGCCTGGAACCAAAATTGTAATCACTTACCAGGTTGAACTCTTTCTATGAGAGTTTCACAAAGAGCCCCATAATAGATATCTGGACAAATACATTTAATTCCATCATAGGTTCCTCCATTTAGGCAGACGACTGTTAAAAAAGAAAGCTACATTAGGAAAACTGGGCAATTAGAATCCACACATCAGATTAATGATCTAAGCCAGGTTACACTAGAACAGTTACACCAGGATGAGACTATAGCTTTGCTGTATAGACTGGGGCAGAATGAGTAGAGTGGTTATTCTAATGACTGCAGTTACTGTGCTGTATACTTCTGGAATCTTATACAACATTGGATTGCCCCAATATACTCTACAGATAAGGCTCTGTATGCAGCTCTCCCTGTCACATCTGGTCCCTTGGGGGATGGACTGTATCACAAATCAATAGGACATCTGTCAGCAGATTTGTATCTATGATTTGTACCCACTGGCTGACCTGTTACATGGCCACTTGGCAACTGAAGGAATTTATGTTGGTCCCATGTTCACATCTGCCAGCATTGCTGAGAAAAATAAGGTTTTAATCTATGCAAATGAGCCTTTGGGAGCAATGGGGGTGTTGCCATTACACCTAGAGGCACAGCTATCTTTTCAACTGTTCCTCCCTCTCCAGTTTGATTGACAGGGCCAGGTAGTGAAAACATCATCACAGCTGGTCCTGTCAATCAAAGTGCAGAGGACTCAGCAGTCACAGAGAGAACAGAGCCTCTAGGAGTAACAGAAACACCCCTGTTGCACCTACAGGCTAATTTGCATATATTAAAGCATCATTTTTCTCAGCAATGTGGGCACATATGAACATGGGACCAACACAGATGCACATGTAACAGGTCAGCTAGTGTCACAGGTACAAAACTGCTGACAGATGCCCTTTAAGTAACTGTCCATGTATCTTTTAATAGAATACGGACTTGGTGAGACACATCCAGTTGTGTTTTTCATGTGATCATAATGCATTGAGGCAAGAGACTTTGTGTATGAAAGTGTATTATCATTAATATTGATGACCTGTATCAGATCGGTGGGGGAGCACAAACGTCCCCCCCACCCCACCCCTGCCGATCGGCTAGTTAAAGAGAAGTCCACGCTCATTGCGAGTGCCGCCTTCCCTCCATTGTTTACCTGCTCACCATCGACATCTCAGTGATGAACAGCTGTATCTACAAGCCATCCCATTCACTTCTTTGGGACGGCTCCTTCCGATTCAAGTGTGTACTACAGAGCCATCCCGTAGAAGTGAATAGGACGGCTTGTAGATAGACCTCCTCTTCAAACAGCTGATGGGTGGGGGTGCTGGGTGTCGGACTCCCACCAATCTGATATTGATGAGTTGGAAAACTCCCCTGGCTCGCTATGCCTGTGCAATCTAGGTATGGAGAATTTCCAGTGTATCTGAAGCTGCTTCACACTGCTCTTCCTGCCTCCTGGTAGAGAAACACCTATCACGAGCAGGAAGCAATTGAGACAGGCTGAAGCTGCATCAGGAAGGATACGAGGAGTCTCTATGAGATGAGTTAGAGAGCAGCAAGTTTATGTTCTTTATGTATGACTATCCCCCTTAGAACTCCGAAGTGAGAATTACAGCATGATAAGACTCCATCCATTTTAGCTTAGTCCAAATTTCCCTGAATTGTCTTAAATTTTCAGAGATAATCCTGGGAAATATAACTTGTACTGGATCAAAATTGGATGGGGATTATGGCTGGAATTTTTTTTTTTAATATGGGGCAATTCATATCCACTTCATAGGGGGTTTATGCCTTCCTCAGGATCAACATAGTTGGGTTATAGGTTGGACTTGATGGTGTGGTTTTTCCAACCTTACCAACTATGTAACTGCCCAAGTTGGTATTCCAGACAGGTTTGGGGCATGTCCATTGGTGGGTCTTAAATGTCCAGAATTTACCAACACAAATGTTGGCATACTATGACTATGACGAGGGGACATCCTCTGTGTATGGAGGAAAGAAGGTTTCTACACAAACATAGAAGAGGATTCTTTACGGTAAGAGCAGTGAGACTATGGAACTCTCTCCCTGAGGAGGTGGTGATGGTAAGTTCACTAAAAGAGTTCAGGAGGGGCCTGGATGTATTTCTGTAGGGTAATAATATTACAGGTTATAGTTACTAGAGAGGGGTCGTTGATCCAGGGAGTTATTCTGATGTCTGATTGGAGTCGGGAAGGATTTTTTTTCCCTAAAGTGAGGAAAACTGGCTTCTACCTCACCGGGGTTTTTTGCCTTCCTCTGGATCAACTTGCAGGATATCAGGCCGAACTGGATGGACATGGGGCTTTTTTCGGCCTTATAAATTATGTTACTATGTTACATTATAGGAACCATATCAGAGGGTAAGGAAAATTAAGATGGCTGATATAACCTTACACTAAGAAGTTACCTTTTGATGGTGCTGACGTTGTAGTAGTTTGTATGGTAGTTGTGGAGGTGGTGGTTTGTGTGGTTGTTGTAGGTGGAGTAGTTTCAGCAGTTGTTGTAGGTGGAGTAGTTTCAGCAGTTGTTGTAGGTGGAGTAGTTTCAGCAGTTGTTGTAGGTGGAGTAGTTTCAGCAGTTGTTGTAGGTGGAGTCGTTTCAGCAGTTGTTGTAGGTAGAGTAGTTTCAGCAACGGTTGCTGTGTCAGTAGGAGACAATGCTTCGTTGGTTGATCTACCACTTGTTGAAGCTGTTGGCATTGATGCTTGTTTAGTTGTTACATCAGCTGATGTTTGTTCATCTGTTGTTTGAGTTCCAAAGGATATTTCCTCTCTGGTGGTAGCCATCACTGTTGATGTTCCCAGTGTTATTTCCAGTGTTATGTCAGTCGGCTGTATTGTTGTGATTTCTGAAGAAGTTTCCAAATGTTCTGTGGTAACTATAGCTGTTTGTGTGTTTGTTACACTGGTAGATATTGACTCCGTAGTACTCAACGGTCCATCAGTTATTATAGTGGATGCTAAAGTTGGGATTGCTGTTGCAGGTTTTTCTGAGATTGTTGGTATGGTTTGTTCAGTTTCTGTTGTTACAGTAGAAGCTACTTGTGAGGTTTCATCGTTTGTAGCGTCTGTTACTGTTGTTTTTATATCAGTTAGAAAACTTGAAGTAATGTGGGATGTTGTATCCGGTTGTTTTGTATCTGTTTCTGCAAGTGTTGTTCCAGTTGGCTGTATTCCAGTTACAGGGATTTCTGAAGATGTGTCCACTTGAATTGTGGTAAGTAAAGGTGATGTAGAAGTAATTTCAGTGGTTATTTCAGAACGTGTTACATCGAGAGATGTTTCTTCAGTTGCTAGAACAGTAGAGTGCAATGCCCCTTCTGTTGTCTTGCTAGTCTCCGATGGCAAATTGGTTTCTGGTGGCTGTGTTGTTACTTTTGATGTATAAGTTACTGGAGATGTTTCTTCTGCTGTGGGATCTGGTGGCTGTGAGGTTATATCAGTTACTGGAGATATTTTTTCTGTTGTGGAATCTGGTGGCTGCGATGTTACAGCTGTAACAGTTACTGGAGATGTTTCTTCTGCCGTGGGATCTGGTGGCGGTGATGTTATATCGGTTACTAGTGATGTTTCTTCTGAGGGATCTGGTGGCTGTGATGTTAGAGCTGTAAGAGTTACTGGAGATGTTTCTTCTGCTGTGGGATCTGGTGGCTGTGAAGTTATATCAGTTACTGGAGATATTTTTTCAGTTGTGGGATCTGGTGGCTGTGATGTTATAGCTGTAACAGTTACTGGAGATGTTTCTTCTGCCGTGGGATCTGGTGGCTGTGATATTTTATCAGTTACTGGAGATGTTTCTTCTGCTGTGTGATCTAGTGGAGGTGATGTTATATCGGTTACTGGAGATGTTTCTTCAGTTGTGGGATCTGGTGGCTGTGATGTTATAGCTGTAACAGTTACTGGAGATGTTTCTTCTGCTGTGGGATCTGGTGGCAGTGATGTTATAGCTGTAACAGTTACTGGAGATGTTTCTTCTGCTGTGGAACCTGGTGGCTGTGATGTGATATCAATTACTGGAGATGTTTCTTCAGCTGTGGGATCCGGTGGCTGTGATGTGATATCAGTTACTGGAGATGTTTCTTCTGCTGTGGGATCTGGTGGCTGTGATGTTACATCTGTTATATCAATTACTGGAGATGTTTTTTCTGCTGTGAGGTCTGGTGGCAGTGATGTTACATCTGTTATACCAGTTACTGAAGGTGATTCTTCTGCTGTGGAACCTGGTGGCTGTGATGTGTTATCAGTTACTGGAGATGTTTCTTCTGCTGTGGGATCTGGTAGCTGTGATGTTATATAAGTTACAGAAGAGGTTTCTTCTGCTGTGGGATCTGGTGGCTGTGTTGTTATATCGGTTACTGGAGAGGTTTCTTCTGCTGTGGGATCTGGTGGCTGTGATGTTACATCTGTTCTAGCAATTACTGGAGATGTTACTTCTGCTGTGGGATCTGGTGGCTGTGATGTTGCATCTGTTATACCAGTTACAGGAGATGTTTCTTCTGCTGTGGGATCTGGTGGCTGTGATGTAATATCAGCTACTGAAGATGTTCCTTCAGTTGTGACATCTGGTGGCTGTGATGTTATATCAGTTACTGGGGATGTTTCTTCTGCTGTGGGATCTGGTGGCTGTGATGTTACATCTGTTATATCAGTTACTGGAGATGTTACTTCTGCTGTCGGATCTGGTGGTTGCGATGTTTCATCTTTTATATCAGTTACTGAAGATGTTTCTTGTGCTGTGGTATCAGGTGACAGTGATGTTACATCTGCTGTATAGGTTACTGGAGATGTTTCTTCTGCTGTGGGATCTGGTGGCCGTGATGTTGCATCTGTGATATCAGTTACAGGAGATGTTTCTTCTGCAGTGGAATCTGGTGGCTGTGATGTTTTATCTTTTATATCAGTTACAGGAGATGTTTCTTCTGCTGTGGGATCTGGTGGCTGTGATGTTGCATCTGTTATATCAGTTACAGGAGATGTTTCTTCTGCTGTGGGATCTGGTGGCTGTGATGTTACATCTGTTGTATTAGGTACAGGAGATGTTTCTTCTGCTGTTGGATCTGGTGACTGTGATGTTATATCAGTTACAGGAGATGTTTCTTCTGCTGTGGGATCTGGTGGCTGTGATGTTACATCTGTTGTATTAGGTACAGGAGATGTTTCTTCTGCTGTTGGATCTGGTGACTGTGATGTTATATCAGTTACTGGAGATGTTTCTTCTGCGGTGGGATCTGGTGACTGTGATGTTATATCAGTTACTGGAGATGTTTCTTCTGCAGTGGGATCTGGTGACTGTGATGTTATATCAGTTACTGGAGATGTTTCTTCTGCAGTGGGATCTGGTGGTTGCTGTGATGTTTCATCTGTTGTATCAGGTACTGGAGATGTTTCTTCTGCTGTTGGATCTGGTGCCTGTGATGTTATATCAGTTACTGGAGATGTTTCTTCTGCGGTGGGATCTGGTGGTTGCTGTGATGTTTCATCTGTTGTATTAGGTACAGGAGATGTTTCTTCTGCTGTTGGATCTGGTGACTGTGATGTTATATCTGTTACTGGAGATTTCTGCGGTGGGATCTGGTGACTGTGATGTTATATCAGTTACTGGAGATGTTTCTTCTGCAGTGGGATCTGGTGGTTGCTGTGATGTTTCATCTGTTGTATCAGGTACTGGAGATGTTTCTTCTGCTGTTGGATCTGGTGCCTGTGATGTTATATCAGTTACTGGAGATGTTTCTTCTGCTGTTGGATCTGGTGCCTGTGATGTTATATCAGTTACTGGAGATGTTTCTTCTGCTGTGGGATCTGGTGGCAGTGATGTTACATCTACTATATCAGTTACTGGAGATGTTTCTTCAGCGGTGGGATCTGGTGGCTGTGATGTTTCATCTCTTATATCAGTTACTGGAGATGTTTCTTCTGCTGTTGGATCTGGTGGCTGTGATGTTACATCTGCTATATCAGTTACTGGAGATGTTTCTTCTGCTGTTGGATCTGGTGGCTGTGATGTTATATCTGTTATATCAGTTACTGGAGATGTTTCTTCTGCTGTAGAATCAGGTGGTTGTGATGTTATATCAGTTACTGGAGATGTTTCTTCTGTGGGATCGGGTGGCTGTGATTGTCTCAATCTGTTATATCAGTTACTGGAGATGTTTCTTCTGCTGTGGGATCTGGTGGCTGTGATGTTTATCTGTTATATCAGTTACTGGAGATGTTTCTTCTGCTGTGGGATCTGGTGGCTGTGATGTTATATCTGTTATATCAGTTACTGGAGATGTTTCTTCTGCTGTGGGATCTGGTGGCTGTGATGTTATATCTGTTATATCAGTTACTGGAGATGTTTCTTCTGCTGTAGAATCAGGTGGTTGTGATGTTATATCAGTTACTGGAGATGTTTCTTCTGTGGGATCTGGTGGTTGTGATGTCTCATCTGTTATATCAGTTACTGGAGATGTTTCTTCTGCTGTGGGATCTGGTGGTTGATGTTATATCAGTTACTGGAGATGTTTCTTTCTGTGGGATCAGGTGGCTGTGATGTCTCATCTGTTATATCAGTTACTGGAAGAGTTTCTTCTGCGGTGGGATCAGGTGGCTGTGATGTCTCATCTGTTATATCAGTTACTGGAGATGTTTCTTCTGCGGTGGGATCTGGTGGCTGTGATGTTACATCTGTTATATCAGTTATTGGAGATGTTTCTTCTGCTGTGGGGTCAGGTGGTTGTGATGTTACATCTGTTATATCAGTTATTGGAGATGTTTCTTCTGCTGTGGGATCAGGTGGTTGTGATGTTTCATCTGTTATATCAGTTATTGGAGATGTGTCTTCTGCTGTAGGATCTGGTGACTGTGATGTTTCATCTGTTATATCAGTTACTGGAGATGTTTCTTCTGCTGTTGTATCTGGTGGCTGTGATGTTACATCTGTTACATCAGTTATTGGAGATATTTCTTCTGCTGTATGATCTGGTGGCTGTGATGTCACATCTGTTACATCAGTTATTGGAGATGTTTCTTCTGCTGTAGGATCTGGTGGCTGTGAAGTCTCATCTGTTATATCAGTTACTGGAGATGTTTCTTCTGCTGTTGGATCTGGTGACTGTGATGTTTCATCTGTTATATCAGTTACTGGAGATGTTTCTTCTGCTGTGGGATCTGGTGACTGTGATGTTTCATCTGTTATATCAGTTACTGGAGATGTTTCTTCTGCTGTGGGATCTGGTGACTGTGATGTTTCATCTGTTATATCAGTTACTGGAGATGTTTCTTCTGCTGTGGGATCAGGTGGTTCAGATGTTTCTTCTGTTATAACAGTTATTGGAGATGTTTCCTCTTCTGTAGCATCTGATGGCTGTGATGTTACATCTGTTATATCATCTGTTGTCTGTGCTGTTGTAGCATCTGGTGGTTTAAAGAAAAAAAAAAAAGAAAATTTGTTTATTTTCTATTACATTAGTAGTAATTTTTTTCTTTTCTTAGAATATTTGTGCACCGGTAGCATGCAATTCCTAAATCCAATTTGAATTTAAGGTTACATCTTTTAGACTATTTTAGCCTATGATGGTCATTACGCTGTGACCCAAACATGCCCAGACCATTATCAGCAATAGACTGATCTCCATAATGCTTAAAAGCATTTAGTTTTCTGTAAATAATATGAAATACTTTCTATCATACTGTACTTGAAGTACTCTTCCTGTCCTGGGCCACAGGTCCCCATAAGCCATATGTTTAAACTAGACCTCTGCCAGCCATTTTGAATCCAGTTAGGGTGACAATGATGACCAACAGTAGCAGGTGGGAGGGAACAGGAATAATATTTTACAGGTAAGTATCTTACAAAATTTTCTATTCCTGGTTTCTGAAGTTTAAGGGGAAAATCAGAACTTTGCACATTTCAAATATCTACGAATTTCAGATTTTCATCAGGCTACTTTCACACTTGCGTTGTAAGGATCCGTTTGTGAGATCCGTCACAGGCTCTCATAAACGGCCTAAAACTGATCCGTTTTGTCCTAATGCATTCTGAATGGAAAAGGATCCGTTCAGAATGCATCAGTTTTGCTTCAGTTCGGTCTCCATTCCGTTTTGGAGGCGGACACTAAGACGTTGCTTGCTGCGTTTTGGTGTCCTCATGAAGAAACTGAGCCAAACTGATCCGTCACGACACACAATGTAAGTCAATGGGGACTGATCCGTTTTCTCAGACACAATAGAAAACTGATCCGTCCCCCATTGACTTTCAATGGAGTTCATGACGGATCTGTCTTGGCTATTTAAAAGATAATACAACCGGATCCATTCAGAACATGACGGGAGCGTTTTTACTGATCCATGACGGATCCAGCAATAAAACAGTAAACAAAAAAATGCAACAGCACTCTGCAAACACAAACAATAAATAAGTACATACAGTAATGCCATCTTTACTATCTACACGATATTAATGCTACATTGTAAATGTGAGTTTCTTGGCAAATACTTTTGTACAAAATTATCTGTGCCCGTCTGCCACACGTCAAGACGATCTCTTTAAGACGGAAACCTAACACTAAACACCATATTCACTAAGTGCCATAGCAGCCTCCATTAACTACAGAGGATGCAGGCTCCACATGCATGCCGAGCCAAACATTATATTGTACCTCTTATGGTGCCATCCAGAAAAAACGCTGGTGTGAAAGTAGCCTTAGTTTTTTTTTTTTTTTTTTTTTATTAAAAGTCAGTCGAGGAATACATGCTATGCAGTAAAATACCACAACAATTGCACTTCTTTGTGCCACCCTATTGTAAGCCTTGGTGGCTTTTTCCTGTTCCTGCATCCCTGGTGGTCTAGGGGTTAAAGTAATGAGTGATTTAAAAAATGAAAATCAGACATCATATAGGACATGACAATCTCTCTCTAACAAAGCTAGAACCAGCCCTGTACCTCACATGGATCCAGAGATCTCCACATTCATTGCTCCAATAGGTGGTGGTGTATCCTTTCTTCTGCAGCTCTCTTCCTATCACAGCTCAGGGGCTGTTTCCATTCTGGTGCAGCTTTCTTCCTATTACAGCTAAGGGACATGTCTTTTCTGCTGCTGAACTTTTCATATCACAGGTCTAGGGTCATGTCCTTTCTGTCTCCCTGTCACAGCTAAGAGGGCATGTCCTTTCTGCTGTAGTTTCCCCTCTGTCACAGCTCCGGGGGTATGTCCTTTCTGCTGTAGTTGTCCCTCTGTCACAGCTCCGGGGGTATGTACTTTCTGCTGTAGTTTCCTCTCTGTCACAGCTCCGGGGGTATGTACTTTCTGCTGTAGTTTCCTCTCTGTCACAGCTCCGGGGGTATGTACTTTCTGCTGTAGTTTCCTCTCTGTCACAGCTCCGGGGGTATGTACTTTCTGCTGTAGTGTCCCCTCTGTCACAGCTCCGGGGGTATGTACTTTCTGCTGTAGTTTCCTCTCTGTCACAGCTCCGGGGTATGTACTTTTCTGCTGTAGTTTCCTCTCTGTCACAGCTCCGGGGGTATGTACTTTCTGCTGTAGTTTCCTCTCTGTCACAGCTCCGGGGGTATGTGTACTTTCTGCTGTAGTTCCCCTCTGTCACAGCTCCGGGGGTATGTACTTTCTGCTGTAGTTTCCTCTCTGTCACAGCTCCGGGGGTATGTACTTTCTGCTGTAGTTTCCTCTCTGTCACAGCTCCGGGGGTATGTACTTTCTGCTGTAGTTTCCTCTCTGTCACAGCTCCGGGGGTATGTACTTTCTGCTGTAGTTTCCTCTCTGTCACAGCTCCGGGGGTATGTACTTTCTGCTGTAGTTTCCTCTCTGTCACAGCTCCGGGGGTATGTACTTTCTGCTGTAGTTTCCTCTCTGTCACAGCTCCGGGGGTATGTACTTTCTGCTGTAGTATCCCTCTGTCACAGCTCCGGGGGTATGTCCTTTCTGCTGTAGTTTCCCTCTCTGTCACAGCTCCGGGGGTATGTACTTCTGCTGTAAGTTTCCTCTCTGTCACAGCTCCGGGGGTATGTACTTTCTGCTGTAGTTTCCTCTCTGTCAAAGCTCCCGGGGGTATGTCCTTTCTGCTGTAGTTTCCTGTCTGTCACAGCTCCGGGGGTATGTCCTTTCTGCTGTAGTTTCCTCTCTGTCACAGCTCCGGGGGGTATGTACTTTCTCCTGTAGTATCCCCTCTGTCACAGCTCCGGGGGTATGTCCTTTCTGCTGTAGTTTCCTCTCTGTCACAGCTCCGGGGGTATGTACTTTCTGCTGTAGTTTCCTCTCTGTCACAGCTCCGGGGGTATGTCCTTTCTGCTGTAGTTTCCTCTCTGTCACAGCTCCGGGGGTATGTACTTTCTGCTGTAGTTTCCTCTCTGTCACAGCTCCGGGGGTATGTCCTTTCTGCTGTAGTTTCCTCTCTGTCACAGCTCCGGGGGTATTCCTTTTGCTGTAGTTTCCTCTCTGTCACAGCTCCGGGGGTATGTACTTTCTGCTGTAGTGTCCCCTCTGTCACAGCTCCGGGGGTATGTCCTTTCTGCTGTTAGTGTTCCTCTCTGTCACAGCTCCAGGGGTATGTCTTCTGCTGTAGTTCCTCTCTGTCACAGCTCCGGGGGTTGTACTTCTGCTGTAGTTCCGCTCTGTCACGCTCCGGGGTATGTACTTCTGCTGTAGTTTCCTCTCTGTCACAGCTCCGGGGGTATGTACTTTCTGCTGTAGTTCCTCTCTGTCACAGCTCCGGGGTTATGTACTTTCTGCTGTAGTATCCCTCTCTGTCACAGCTCCGGGGTATGTACTTTCTGCTGTAGTTTCCTCTCTGTCACAGCTCCGGGGTATTCCTTTCTGCTGTAGTTTCCTCTCTGTCACAGCTCCGGGGGTATGTACTTTCTGCTGTAGTTCCCCTCTGTTCACAGCTCCGGGGGTATGTACTTTCTGCTGTAGTTTCCTCTCTGTCACAGCTCCGGGGGTATGTACTTTCTGCTGTAGTTCCTCTCTGTCACAGCTCCGGGGGTATGTATCTTTCTGCTGTGTGTCCCTCTGTCACAGTCCGGGGGGGTATGTACCTTTCTGCCTGTAGTTTCCTCTCTGTCACAGCTCCGGGGTATGTACTTTTCTGCTGTAGTTTCCTCTCTGTCACAGCTCCGGGGGGTATGTACTTTCTGCTGTAGTTTCCTCTCTGTCACAGCTCCGGGGGTATGTACTTTCTGCTGTAGTTTTCCTCTCTGTCACAGCTCCGGGGGTATGTACTTTCTGCTGCTGTAGTTTCCTCTCTGTCACAGCTCCGGGGGTATGTACTTTCTGCTGTAGTATCCCCTCTGTCACAGCTCCGGGGGTATGTACTTTCTGCTGTAGTATCCCCTCTGTCACAGCTCCGGGGGTATGTACTTTCTGCTGTAGTTTCCTCTCTGTCACAGCTCCGGGGTATGTACTTTCTGCTGTAGTTTCTCTCTGTCACAGCTCCGGGGGTATGTACTTTCTGCTGTAGTATCCTCTCTGTCACAGCTCCGGGGGTATGTACTTTCTGCTGTAGTTTCCTCTCTGTCACAGCTCCGGGGTATGTACTCCTTCTGTGCTGTAGTATCCTCTCTGTCACAGCTCCGGGGGTATGTCCTTTCTGCTGTAGTTTCCTCTCTGTCACAGCTCCGGGGGTATGTACTTTCTGCTGTAGTATCCCTCTCTGTCACAGCTCCGGGGGTATGTACTTTCTGCTGTAGTTTCCTCTCTGTCACAGCTCCGGGGTATGTACTTTCTGCTGTAGTATCCCCTCTGTCACAGCTCCGGGGGTATGTCCTTTCTGCTGTAGTTTCCTCTCTGTCACAGCTCCGGGGGTATGTACTTTCTGCTGTAGTATCCTCTCTGTCACAGCTCCGGGGGTATGTACTTTCTGCTGTAGTATCCCCTCTGTCACAGCTCCGGGGGTATGTACTTTCTGCTGGAGTTCTCTCCCTAATAAAGAGCAGAGAGTGTGTCCTTTTTTTCTGCAGCTCTCTCCATGTAACTATCACAGTTTCTTAAACGCGAATTCGGGTGAAACGAATTTTGCCTTGACGGAGGCAATACATTTTAATGCTGTACAGAGAATGGTCTTTTTACAGTATTAAAACCAAGTGTTTGAGCGAATCGACTTTGGATCTAAGATGGTCGATTCACTAAACCAGTGGTGGCGAACCTATGGCACAGGTGCCACAGGCGGCACTCAGAGCCCTCTCTATGGGCACCCGCACCTTTGAAAAAGTCTATGGCGTATCAGTATGTCTTAGGCTTCATTCACACATCCACATGTGTTTTGCGGATCCGCAAAACACGCTCACCGGCCATGTGCCGGGCACTATAGAAATGCCTATTCTTGTCCGTGGCTCCAGACAAGAATAGGACATGTTCTATTTTTTTGTGGGGCCGCGGACCGGAAGTGAGGCAGTGTGCCGTCCGCATCTTTTGCGTCCCCATTGAAAATGAATGGGTCAGCAAATTGCGGAACGGATGTGGACCCATTTTCCGGACGTGTGAATGGGCCCTTAGACTTTTCGTGCCATTCATCAGCGCAGGGCGCACTATGACCAGCACAGGTAGTGCACTGAATGTAGGCAGGATATTATAGCTAAGTGATAAAATACATAGAATATATACTATACTGGACTGTAGTATTCAGGTTACATTGCCGTGTTGGCACTTTGCGATAAATAAGTGGGTCCTTGGGTTGCAGTTTGGGCACTCGGTCTCAAAAAGGTTCGCCATCACTGCACTAAACGCTACTCAACAGCAATTCACATCCCAGATTCTCCAATATTAATCCAGACTCTCAGACTAAACTCCAAATGAACTCAAACCCTTTCCCACCTGCAATTATATTTGAACCCTTTAATAAATTCCGACCCATGACCACCCACCAAAATCAATCCAGATCTCTATTTGAATACAGAACCCAGACCAGAACAGGCACATTTATTAAGACTGGTGTTTTAGACTGGCCGCGGATCTCCTAAGTTACGTAGATGTGTCGACTAATGCTTTGGGGTCTGTGTGAGAAGCAATCCCTGTGGGAACTATAAAAAAAAGTGTAAAAAAAAGTTTTTAAAAATATAAAAAATCAAATCACCCCCCTTTCCCCAAAATGAAAATAAATACTCATCATGGGTATTGCCACAGGCAAAAACATCTGTACTATCAAAATATAGATATTTATCCCATTTGGAAAAAGTTGTGCACACCTCTTAATGGTATCAATGAAAAGTAGAGATTGCCCTCCAAAAAAATGAGCCCTCACACAGCTCCGTACACATAACTACAAAAAAGTTATAGAGAAAATATTTTTTTAAAGGATTTTTTTTATTAGTCCTAAAAACGCAAGAAAAACTATACATTTGTGGTATCGCTGTAATCATACTGCCCTGGAGAATGAAGAGCACAAGTCAGTTTTACTGCATAGTGAACGCCGTAAAAAAAAACAAAAACTGTAAAACTGTGGACAACCTATTCAACGTCATACAGAATATTGCCTTGTGAATGAGTGTCCCAACAAAACCTACAAAAGAGATACCCTAACCACAAATCAAAAGACCCAACTGCTGCCCAAAATTAATTAACTGACGACTTATCCTCTGGATCGGTCATCAATATCATATTGGTGGGGGTCCGACACCTGCAACCTCCACCGATCAACTGTTTGAGAAGGCACTGGCGCTTACAGACTTCTCGCAGCTTAGCCTAGGCCAGGTAATATCACGTTTATCAGCCACATGGCCAAGGAGTAGCTCAGCCCCATAGAAGTGAATGCGATACCAAGCACAGCCACTATACAATGTACGGCGCTGTGCTTGGTAAGCTGAGATGCTGAGGTGCTGCCATGACCGTCAGAGCCTTCTTTGATCGGCGGGCTCCAGAGCATAGGTCATCATTTAAAATATCTCAGAAAACTCATTTAACTCATGTGACAGTCACCTTATATCTTTTACCCACAAACGCTAAGAACTTAGAGGGTTCTGGCCAACTCTGGAGCCGTCATAATCCATAGGATTAGGAATTGATTTTATTTTAGATTTTTTTGGCTTGTGACATATTAAACGTGGCGGGGCTCCAAAATTGCATATGCAAATGAATTCACACATCAGTCAAACCAGAAACTGATCCAAAAGCAAAAGAAAGACCTATCTGTACATACGTAGCAATTTTAGAGTGCTGGTTGGCTTATATGTAGCTCATTGGGGGTACTGGTCCAGATTGAGGAGCCTTATTTTGATGGCTCTGCTCCATGGGAAAAGTATGGGAAATTTTTTATATAGTTGCATATTTTTTCCCATGGAATATTGACTTAAAAATAATGTTTTTATAGATATGCTGGGTCTCTTCAATGAGAACTAATACCCCCAATAAGCTTTATTTTGGGGTTGTACAAAAATGGGGGGGGCAAACCTCTATATTCTGCCGAACCTGCAAAGGGAAAATTACCTACCTGCTTCCAGGTGCTGGTTCCCAGCTCTTTCTCCTACAAGCCTGGGCTCCTCTGCTCCTCCGCAGCCAATGGCAGTGTCCGGCTCCCTTTCCGTCATGACAAATGGTCACATCATGCAAGGGGAGCCAGACGGCACTTGAACCTTTTGACTGGTTGTGACGATATCAAACTGGATGTTGACATTGCTGGAGTCCAGTGGAGCATTGCAGGCCTGCAGGAAAAGGAGCGGGGAGCCAGTTCCAGGAAGCAGGTAAGTCATCTTCCCTGTGCATGTCTTGCAGAATGGGGAGGCTTGTCAAAAACCCCCCATTCTTGCACAACCCTTTAAACCAACCAGTTCTCTGCTCTATACTATGGAGCAGTCTCTTCTATGAGAACCAGTACTGACAAATCTTATAATCAATATTCAACAATCCACTTCGATGATGTGCCCGTCTACCCGCATGACCACTGCAGCTAATTACTAGCCTCAGCATCATACGGCACAAGACCTCCAAAACCAGTGATTAGCTGCCATGGTCATGCGGTTGGATGAGCCCACCATTGAAATTTTGGTAACATTCATGCACACATGAAAAATAGGATGTTCAACAAAATGCGTAAAGCATCACTAGATACAAAGAGTGAGGCACTAAGGTCCTCAATTTAAGTTTAATCTTTCTGGACAACCTCCTTAAGCTGCCCATAAACATTAGAGGAAAGTCATCCAAAAACAGTGGCTTATCATGGTTGGCCAACTATCAAATGTGCATTGGAGTCTTCCAACTGCAGGGGAAGTATATTACATCATATCACACCCGTTGACAGGCGATATCTCAAGATAAATCATTGACATTCAGTTTGCTTGGTTTTAATGTCATGGCATATGTTGATCAGTTGCTTTCAAATCTACTGTAGTTTCCAGTAGTGATGAACTTTGGTAACTTCATAACACCTGTTTCCACATATTGTCTACAGGAACTATCTTTATGAGCTTGGCTTATCACCAAGCAATAAAAATAACTTATATTCTCTCTGGACTTTATCATACAATCCAGTATACACCACTGTCCTATAACAATAAAACCACCTGCCCCCTTATGCCACCAAAATTTCTCTGACCCATCAAGGCATGGACTCCAAAAGACCTCTGAAGGTGTCCTGTGATATCTGGCACCAAGATGTTAGCGGCAGATGCTTTAAGTCACTGTAAGTTGTGACGTGATGTGGGAAATATGGAGATAAGTCATCACCTTGATGGTCATGTTCTTCATACTATTCATTTCCTGAACAGTTCTTCCACTGTGATAAGAACATTATCTTGCTGAAAGAGGGCACTGCCATTAGTGGCCACCATTGCCATGAATACTTGAGGATACTGTCACATAAGCGGGTCGTGATCACCAAAGATAGGCACTGAGCAACTGGAGTTAGTACCAGACAAACACTTGATTCCCAAAGGTGGACAGTTCACACATGAAGATGCAGATATTCCAAGTTCCAGGCCAATCCATGCTCAGTTTTATTTTATCATTACTATTATGTTCAGCTGAGTTGGTGATAATATAAAAGCCTGTATACCACACATACACTCATTGACAAAAATAAAAAATAAAATAATGCACCCAGATAGAAATTTCAGTTTACTGCCAAACTAGGCGTGCAGTTACTGTACGTCTCAGGTTGGAATTGCCCGCCATCAAGGCCTTTCCCTTAGTTGTTAGGAGGTGTTGGGAGCAGGGATTATGTAAGACCCCGCACTCATGGTGAACAGGCTCTGTGGGGCCCAGACAAACCACCAGTAAAGAGGATCAACAAGCACGGGCAGCTCCTACAGGTTTTTGTCCCCCATTTAGACACTGATGGCACCTTCTTTACAAACCCCTGTCTCTGACAGGACAATTTCCAGGAGCTTAGCAGACTGAAATTTATCACAGCACTCACTACTTGTTCTGCCATTGAAAGTCAGTCATCCTCAACTTCGTTTGCAGTGGAGTCGTGAACAAGATCCTCGAACTGCTATGGAACCGTATCGTCTTTACCAATTAATCCAGTTTTTTTTTTTTTTGATCTGACGATAGTTGGGTTAGACCAGGGGTGGATTGGCCATAGACCTTACAGGGAAATTTCCCGGTGGGCAGATGCCCAGGGGACTGGCCAGTGGATGTATTTTGTGATGGACTGTGGTATTTGGCTCTGTTGGGGTGGTATAATGTGCCACTATATGGTATTGCTTGGCCCTGCCTTCCATCAATTTGCACCCAACTACAAGACAGGGCCACTTTTAGTATTTTTTCCGGGGCCACGTTTAGTATTTTTTCCGGGGCCACTTTTAGTATTTTTTCCAGGGCCACTTTAAGTTCCCAGTCTGCCCCCGGGTTAGACTATGAAGGCTTCATGGTGAACACTTCAGTCTTCATGTGGAGCAGAGCACTGCCCCAACTGCTGGTGGGATGATCTGGGGAGCCATCGCGTACACATATAGCAGTGATACGAGCAACACTAGCAGCTCAGAGATATGTGCAGGGCTTTCAACTTCAACAAAGCTTCTACTTTCCTGACTTCATAGGAATTTCAATAAACCGATCTACTCTCAATTATTACATTAAAGAAACAGTC